>CM046891.1:9946836-10021575 GCA_025688845.1 Cucumis hystrix | reverse complement strand
GTGTTTGGGTGTGGACTGAAAGTTTAACGTATATTGTGTTTGACTGAGTGAAATTTATATATATATGTATGTATGGATTGACGTGGACTTGTTGTCTAGTGTATGTTGTGACTGCTGGGCTATTTATGTTGTTGACTGATGTAGAATTATGTTTTGACTATCCTTGGGTGAAATTTGGATAATATGGTTGTTTGAGGTTAAATGGGGAGCTTATGTGATAAGGGAATTTGGCTGTATTGAGAATGATTGTTAAGATGTTTAGAATGGACTGAGGGGATAAATTATTAGTTTCCTAGTGGATAGTTCCCTTGCGGGTGTCCTTCGGGATCATCCCCTTTTTGTGCATCCTTCGGAAGCACTAGACTGATATGTGCATCCTTCTGGAGCACTAGACTGATATGTGTTTCTGCAGAACACTAGACTGATTTATGCGTCCCTTGGACGTTAGACTGATTATGTGCATCCTACGGGATCACAAGACTGTGACTGTGCAGGGTACGTCATAGGAAGCTAATAATTTATTTTTCCCCTAACGGGACCAGTAGTGGGTCTCTTATTGGGTATATTAATACTCACCATTTTTATGTTTAACTTTTCAGGCAGGGGTAATACGAGGGGCAGACCGGCGGGGGATAAGAAGGAATCGTGATTTGCCATAGAGGACCGTCTTTTAATCTGCTTCCGCTAACAGTTTCAAAATATTTTTGATTGAACTAGGTTTACAGACGGTTATTTTTTTGTAAACAGCATTTTGAAATTTTATATTTTGAAATAGGGCCCGATTAAAATTTTTCTTCTTTTTCTTACGGTTTCAACTTAATTTTGCTATGTCTTTTGTCAACAAACGGTTTTGTGTTAAAGTAACGACTTAGACAAGGTCGTTAAAGTCCAGGTCGTTACAACATTCCTCATTCATCTTCATTTCATTTCATGAATGATCATGTTCTTCATTGACGTCCTAATGATTTCTTTCACATATATTAAGGCGAAGTAGATTTGGTTAAGAGAGGAACATTTGCAAATCTCTGTATTTAAATGTATATGAACACACATTGAAAAAATATTCAAATTATTTAAAATGATAAAAAAGAACAAAAAGAACGACGCAATGAAAAATAGATAGGAAAAAGAAATAGAAAAAATAGAAGAAGAAAAATATATATTTGGGAGGAGTTCCTCATAAAACACCAAATAAACATTTGTTCTAAAATTTGGTTGTATGTGTTTTTTCTAAAATTATTTATTTCATAATCTCATTTTTTAAAAGCTATTTTAAACCAATGCCAAACACTGCAATTTATCTTAAAATGAATTATTTTAAAAATTAAACACTTCAAAAATCAATCCAAACACACCCTAAATTTTGTTTGAAATAATCTTTAAAAGATTTTTAAAAGTCATTCCAAACTGATTCTGAGTTGAATTAGAGGCAAATCGAAGAAAGACTCTAAAATAGTTAAAATTGTTTTTGTTTGTTTTCAAAATCACTCCTAAACAATCCTTCCAAAACTAATTTTGATGGTATGAAAATTACATTAAAATGTGTAAAATTAAATATAAAATTAATTAATCAATTTAAGTGGTTTTAACCTTTCCGAAATTAATCCCAAACATGCACTTAAATGAACTTTAAAGGTCATGTGAAATACACATGTATCAGGACATATTTCATGAATAATAATGTTTTTCTAAAAGTAATGACAAAATTAGAGTAGCTAGAAAAGAAAATACACAAATAGGAATGGGATACAAAGGAGGAAGTCGCGTACCTAGTACACGACTTCCATTACATACAATCACAAAGAAAGAATGCAAGTGGACACGCTGAGTTACAAACCAAGCATTATCCTAATCTTCCCCTGCAACATCCTCTCCCAGTCGCCGTCGTCTATGTCGAATGTGTCTTCAATCCTTGTCTATAACATAACATTGAGTCGTCTTGGCTACTAAATAATATGTTTTATATTTTCCAAGGTTTGATCACACATTCATCTCAAATCTTGTAAATTGTGTTCCACCGAGTAACTATGTACATCTTGAATAAAATTATTCTGAACATTTACAAATAACATAGTTAAATAATGTCTATGTTATAAAATTATAAAACAAATCATACTAAAATTCTTACCATGCAATAATAGTAAGCGTCATCGGATGTGATAAGTTGTCTTCTACAGAAAAAAAAATAGTCATCTTTGATACAGTTGGCTCATGTGTTGCTTCTACTTGTACACAACAATTAGCCTGTAAATGCCACATTGTGATACACGCACCTCATGGATTTACGCCAATCTTGATCATGTTTGCCTCTTAAATCAATTTGGTATAGTGTCGGGTTTGTAAAACACAATGATGGTACGATTTGCATCATACCAAACTGTCGCAACACATAATATGGAAGCATTTGTAGGGCCCAAGTAAGCCCAGACATGTTCACCATTATGACATGGATCAAGCAATAATGCCACAATATCGAGTGTGTATGGTGTTCAATTAATCTGTTAAAAAAAACATGATTAGTGGACAACAAAAAAACAAGTGATCGTTAATTTGTATTACTTTACTGCCCGAGTGTGCATCAATCGGTCAAATATTTGTCTATATGTAAACAACATATTTGCTGTTTGTTCATATGCAAATAAGACACCACTCCATCATTATAAAAAGTGCAAACATCTAATTACTAGATATTATAAAAAAAATATGAGTAGAAAAAATAATTCCTGAAACTAAGTGGTCTGGCAACTGGAGTTTGTAATGCAACTGGAGTTTGTAATGCAACCAGTGGTGCTACAATAGGAAATCTATTATATGCCTATACTTGCAATAGCATTAGTGTCCCAACTATTTCCAAGGATTATGCATTATTAGCTCGACACAATTTCCTACAAAGCCATGTAGGCATGCAGTGCCCCAATAGTACATACCAACTTTTCATATCTATCGAATAACTTCACATTTATCGAGCATTTCATTTTCTCTTCTATTTCAACTTTTCACACCCATCGAATAACTTCACATTCTCCTTTTAATCTACTTTTCACAATTATCGAAAATCTTTATCTTACAACTCTATACTTCACATACAAACTCATGAACTCCAACATATTAACATGACTTACTCCATTTACTTAGTGGTTCAACGCCGGGTAAAATAGTTAAAATATTTAGGTAGAGATTTTGAGTTCATATTCAGGACTTCCATTCATGGTAAAGAAAGCTAGTAATAATCAAAAGAATAAAAAGGCTTCCCCTAGCTGTTTGAATATTAAAAGGGATAAGATGTGTGTTGCATCAATCAATCACTATGAGCCAAAGTCCCTAAAATATAAAGTCAGCTCCCAGCAGTTTCTCATGTATGTTTTTTTTCATTTAATGGAATTCTGATTCTGAGATATTAAATACTTCAAAAAATGTCTTTGATAACAAAGTAATAAGCTCTATCCATATATTCTCTTCCTGACTCTTAGCTTTGTCAATCAAAATCTTCAAAGTGTGGAATCAACCCATACAATATAAATAAAAAGAATCTACTCTGCCTCTGAATTAATTCAAGAAAAACAAAACATTAAAAAAAAAAAAAATCACTCTTGATCAAAAACATGTGTCCAAATATTGCAGCTGAAACTTCAAATCTTTGTTCTAGTTTTAGAGGGAATAAATGGTTCTAGAAATCATTATACTGAGTAAGAGGATCATGCATGGAGTCAGAGATAAAGAGTGTATCATAAACAATGGCAGCAATGGCTGCACCAGTCATAGGACCAAGCCAGTAAACCCAGTGATGGGTCCATGACCAAGTGAGAACAGCAGGGCCAAAGGTGACTGCAGGGTTCATGGAAGCACCATCAAAAGCACCACCAACTAAAATGTTAGCACCAACGATGAAACCAATTGAAATTGGGGCAATGATACCTAAATTCTCCCTCTTTGGATCTATTGCTGTTGCATATACTGTATATACTAATCCAAATGTCATCACTGCCTCAAATATAAATCCATTCCATACAGAAACTCCTGATGATAGACCAAATGCTGGCGTTACCTGCATTATTTTGTTGCAGGTGAAAGATAAAAAGGGAAATTCTAAACTTTTAAACCATATAGACTATGCTGCTAAGTGCTACATATTTTATAATCATGGGTAGCTTTTTTATTTTTCTATTTTAGTTTTTTGAAGTATGAAAAATGGCATTATGGTCTCTATATACTTTTCATGTTTATTATTTTAATTTGGGTATTTTACTAGTCCTTGTCTTTATTTTGTATTTAACAAATAATAAATATAGCTTTGGAAAAGTGTAAAAGACGGGAGATGTAGTAGAGCCAAATGGGTTGGTAGAAATAAATATGAAAGGGCAAAATAACAACAATGATTGAAATGGGTTTTGCTTTCAATTCAAAGTTTAAGGAATATAATATTAATTTTCATAAAAGTTTGAAACCATAATGATTTGTTTTATTCATCAGTTTCTTTGCCAAGGATTTTTTCATTGTAATTAACTATTTTCAAATAAATGAATGAAAATTTTGTCTTTTAGCCCCAAACTTTGAAGAGTATTAATTGATATTGTCCCAACAAAAATTAGTGTGAGATTTAGGTTTTGGTTTGGGATTGTTAGAGGTTTTAAAATAATTGTTTGCCAACTTTCTAAAAACTATAGTAGAAGTAAATTAGTGTTGGCAAATTCAAGCTTTATATAAAAACAAGTTGTTCCATTGTTTTATAGAATTATTGTGTTTTAGATTTAATAACTAAAATAGATATATTAAATTTTACATTTTTTAAAAAAGTATTTTAAAGATATCAAAATATTAACAAATATAATAAAATTTCATTATTTATCATGAGTCTTTTCACCATTTTTCTATATCAGTCAATATTTGTAAATGGTTAGTCATTTTATAATTCACCGTTCCTTTAAAAAATGATTTAAAATCTTATATTTTATTTGTTGTACATTAATTGTTAAATACTAAGGGAAATAATTTTAATTTTTAAAAAGGCAATGATTAAGAATAAAATTTATAATTAAAATATAACAAATTACTAAAATTGACTATTGATTCTATGATAATTTAAAAGCTAAGAAATGAGCATGTTTTTCAATAGTAATTTTAATAGAATAACTAACACCTTATTTTACTTAACAATAAAAAAGTTTAAATTTTCTTTTAAATAACTTTTAATCCTTCCAAAATCAATCGTAAAGGCACTCTTAAACCCCACATATCAAAGTCATGTTTGCTAGTTTTTTTTTTTTTGGTTAAATTAAACATAAGTTCAATAATTACGTATAAGTACTATCTCTTTTTTAAAATTATTTTACATGATAAAATTTTTGTCATTTTTTTTATTGAGCGACGACAACTTTTTCTATGTTTTCAAATTTTAGAATATAATCTAAATGATATCATCTAAACACAATTCAACTTATTTAAATATTTTTAACTAAATTGTTTAGGATTCTTCCTATGAGAGTTAGGGTTCATCCTTTCACATCCATATTGTTGCATTATTCCTCCATTAATGGTCAAGTGATTCCTTTTGATTTGATAACCATTTTTGTATAAAGGAGGTGACTAGTTGAATAATCCCCAACAAATTTATAAATATGTCTCTATTTCAAATTGAAAAAACATTTTTTTCCATCAACATTTTTCTTCCATCGGCTCCAATTTGATTTGCTCCACAAAACTAGATCTCGTGGAATAAGCTATTATACTACATTTATAAAATAGGTTATCAACATTTTTATTTTATGGATGTATAATAGTTCATTCCACAAGATCATATATATGATCTTAATTTGAGAAGCACACCAAATTAAACTTCATTGATGGAAGAAGTATTGATGAAAGAATTAAGCATTCCAATTTAAAGAATAGATGTTTATAGACTAATTCGTACTAATTTAAATAGTCACATCCTTCTACAAATTGGTTATCAAATAAAAAGATTTGACCACTAGTTGAATGTAACTCATGAGTGCAAAATGATGCAACTATGCGCCAAAAGCCACTTACCATTTATTTCAATATAGAGATCCAAATCCATAATCTCATATATTGCACCGCTAAGGGAACAGCTATATGCGCCAAATACATTAATTCTTACTCATTAGTCATGGTCATAGAAAAATTTATACCGATAGAGTAGTACATATTAATAATTTTAATTGATTATTTGACAAGTCACTAAATGATTTATTAATTTATTAAATATTTATTGTGTAAACACATCTAATTTTTAAAAATTCTCCTTATATGACAAACAATAAACCATAATAACTAACATTTTTCACACTACCATACTACTAAAATTTTCCTTCAACATAACTCAATTGTATTTAATTACTAATTGATCTTAAATAAAGAAGGCTCATGACGTAGCCCTCTCGTTATTTGTTTTTTGCTTTTTATAAATCAAAAATATTTTCAAGTGTAATTTGTTTAGTTGAATTCTTTAGTTAAATTTTAAAAATAAAAATATATTCTTTTAGTTTTTAAAAGAAAATTTATTATAATAACAAAAACTGCAAAAAAAAAAAAAAAATCTAAGCAAAATTTCAGAACATCTATTTCGGTCTATTAATAGATTGATTATATATTTTGTTAATATACTATATATTTAAAAATGTTCTTATTCATAGCTTGAATTTTTGAAAGTATAGGAAAAAGTAGATAACAAATTAGAAAAAATGAGTGGTGGCAGGCTTAATTTTAAAATTATATATATAAAGTAAATTTTAAAACTATATATATATATATGAAGTAAAAAATTTAGGAAGATAATAAGAATCATACCTTTCCACCGGTGGCAAACTTAAGAAGGAAGCAAGCAACAACAGAGCCAAGCAATTGAGCAATCCAATACATTATACTTCTAAACAACGATATGTTTCCACCAACAAGCGCACCAAATGTAACTGCCGGATTCACATGCCCGCCGGAGATATTCGCTCCCACCGAAACCGCCACAAACAACGCAAAAGCATGAGCCAGAGATGCAATTATCAGCCCCGACGCTGTCGTAGATCCACCGTCCGTTACCTTATCTGCCAAACATTATAAACCTACACATCAATACCTCAATTTCAACTTAAACATCCTTCAAATTCGAGTCCAGAAATTGCTCAGAGTATAACTCATTCTAATCCTAATTGAGTACTATTACTACTCTAGAATCGAACAAATCCCCAAATAATAATCTAAATTCAAACGAAATGCAGAGCAAAGAACATGGACGATCTAAACACACAAATTAGAAAAACTTACCAAAAGCTAATCCGGATCCTTGTCCGGCGAAAACAAAGATGATCATGGAGAAGAACTCGGCGAATGAGGCCTTTATTGCGTCCGGTTGGCTCGCCTCTCCCGGTGATCCGAGTGTAAACTTATGGATTGGCATTATTACTATTATTATTATTTTCAGTTCCAAGAGAATGAAGAACAATTTTTTCAGTTCCGAGTGTAAACAAAGTGATTTGAATTTTGTTCCTTGTGCTTTCACTGGGCCTTTTATACACCAGAACCAACCGCTTCGTTACCGGTAAAACAAGCTGTGGTCCAGTAAGCTTAAAGTAGGGGCCTGCGCGGGTGACACACCAACTTGTGGATGGGAGAATTGGCAAGCTGCCACGCGTGTGGCGATGATGAAACATAGGTGGTGCCGTTGAATTGGCGTCGAGGGGATTTAGGATCCCATCCCTCCAAGCTTAACACAGGCCACTGAAATCCTATTTTGATCCTCTTAATTCTTTTATGTTAAAAGCATTATGTTGATTGGTTTTTCCAAATTTTTAGGCTAAAATTTACTTTTGTTTTCATCATATTGAGATTTAAAGTTCAATCTGTATTCGATTAATGAAGTTTTGGGCTTTCTTTTTCTTTTTCTTTTTCAATATTCAATTTCCATTACCTGTCTCGGTCTCTTCCAATTTCTCTTCTTCTCTTAGTTAATCTGTGATTGATTTGATTTAGGCAGCACTGAAACAACAAGAGTATTATAGGCTGTGGGAACGATGATGGGAGGCCGTCGGATTTAGATGGAACGGTGAGTGACCGTTGGCGTTGGAGTACGTCGGTGAAATATGACCGTTGGAAATTTTAGAAGAGTAGAATGTCTATTTTTTTTCTTCTTTTCGTTCGTGGGGAATAGGTCACGATGGAGATGAGGATGGAGAAGAAAGAAAACCATGGGAGGGACTGCGGGGTTTGTCTCATAGGATTAATGAGTTTGAAATATGTTTTTTTTATTATTATTATTGAATGTCATATGTTTTAGAAAAAATTTCGCTTCAACATTTCATCAATGATCGTTGGCAACAACTGATAGCCAACCTCACGATCAACCACGATGACAGATCATGATCAATCCACAGTCACAACAACCGATTGTTTTAACCATCGGCTCCATATCATCTTGATCGTCGGCTTCGGATCATCTTGACCGTTGATTAATAAATAGTCTTGATCGTCAGTGACCAGTCATCTTGATCGTCGGCTTAGAATCATTTTGACCTACAACTTTGGACGTTACTGTCATGGGTGAACATCTTGATCGACGACAACTAATCGTTATCGTTAATTATCAATCTCATGCCTATTAACAATCGATCGTAGTGATGGTCGTTGATCAATAGCCATAACTCTTGACAACCGATTGCCATGAAGGTCAACAAGCAACCAATCGTTTTAAAATTGGCGACTGTTGATCGAATTCACCATTGATCAACGACCGTCTTCACCAAGGCTTCCTACATTCTTTCCCATGAGATTGAATAGTAAACACTATTCAAGCCAATTACATTCTTTTCTATTTCAAGAAAATTCATTGACCAACTCCAAACACCACCCATAGTGACCATTGTCGGTCGACCACTAGGTGTCATTTATGACAAACTCGGTCGACGAACTTCCGACCACCACTTTTACAATTGCTGGAAACCTTGAAAAATTAATAAAAATGAAATTTTGAAAAAAAAAATTAGTCATTCCATATATGCATTTGATTTAATCACATAATATTTTTTAAAATATGCATTTTTTATTGAGAAATTTTTAAAAATAGTAGATTTTACTAAATATTTACAACCTATAACAAATTCTATCATTGATAGTCGTCATTGATATGCTATGTGATAGAAAACTATTATTGATAGAATCCAAAATTTTGCTACAACTTGTAAATATTTTAATTTATTTTGCTATTTTTCAAAATGCCTCTTTTTTATTCTTCTATTTTCTTTTCTTCTAGATTTTTGTTTATAACTATTATTATTAGATCTTTTTTTTTTTATTATCTCTTTTCTATTCTTTATTTAAAATTAATTTTTTCTTCAGTTTAGGAGATTTTGTTTGTTTTGTTATATTTTTCCAAGGTGAAGATTGATAACATATATATTGTGACCTCGAGTATAAATCAAATATTAATATATTAGTAATATAGTGGAAATTGTAATTATATATATATCACATATATACCATGGTTTATTTTTAGTTTAATAACATTTTTCATTTTTTTCGTTAGTCAATTTAACAAGAAGATTTAAGACTTATTTGGATTTACTTAAGAAAAAATGTTTTTTCATATTTAAAAAAAAAAAACTCATTTTTATTTAAACCTCTTTCGATAAAAAAAAAAAAAAAAAAAAAAAAAAAAAAAAAAGTGGTTTAAAATACATATGTGTGTTATAGAAAAACAACCATAACTATAGCTAAATGTAACTCTACTTCACTTTCGTTTTTTCATGACTCCTTTGGTTATGCTTATTTTGAAACTTATTAGGCCATTTTTAATGTTGCTTAACTAGAGCTTTCAGAAACTCCATCTGATCACATGATTTATTATATTTTGTGAATGGTTTGTAATATTTCTAACTTAGATCATTTTCATGTTAATGCAACTGTAATCAAAATTATTGTTATCTAATATTAAAATTTCTCGTTTTTACATTATTGTCATTAAGATCAATACAGGCAAGAAATTGAATTAAAGGTACAAAATATTAAAAAAAATCAATTAAAATTTTGATACAAAATAAATTTAGGACGTACAATTAATAAAAAGAACTAAACAAATTAACTAAACCCAAAAATTCAAAATCAGCACCTCAAACACAGACATTTGTAATACCCAGACATCAAAACCTCATCAAATAAGTTCACATGCATTTAATTTTCAGGCATTTGATTTTGAACATGCACGCCAAACGCCCCGTAAAATTTTAAATTGAAATTGATATTTTATAATATTTTATTCTATTTATTTGTCAACTCATTTTTTTTTTAATTTAATGAGGGGACCATTTTTTTTTTTAAGTTTTATTAAATATAGGAACCAAAATTGGACATTCTAAGGTAGAAGGACTAAAACAGAGTAGTTAAAATAACGTGACTAAAATGATATTTTAATCTTAAAAAAATATTTAAAATACACCTTTTTAATTAAAAACACACAAAACATATTCCAAACACACCTTTAAATTGGGTCTCTCAATCCCACACTAATTAGACAATGTATGTATTATATATTTTAAAAGAAAACTTGACTCTTTTTTTTTTTTTAATTTAACATAGACTAAAATACTTGTTAAATTAAACCTAATAAATATAGGGATACTCATAAATATTAGCAATTAGATTCAAAATATCACCATATATAGCAACATTTGAACTCTAGCAAAGGGAGAATAATCCACAGGGTTTGGGGCTCAGTTTTAGATCTAGAAAGAGTTGGTGGGGCATTTCATTCATTCTTTTACTATTTTGTTTCTTAAAATGGCAGTTTTGGTCACTGGTGTTCTGGCTGAAGAGTTACTTATGTTGTTGCAGCTCTTTCAGTTTGAGTTGTTCTTTAAGTTGTCATTGAGTTTGTCACTTTTGTTATTGGTTGAGTATGCGTCATTATAGATCGATGATCGGATCGTCATTCATTCTCTAAGGCGAATTGGTTGATTTACGAGTTGAAACAAGCATTAACACGCCAAGATTTCTCCTTTCTTTTTGTTCATTTCATCTATCAATCTATCGAGGTAGAAAAGGATAAGAAAACATATACTTGACCATATGTTTTTTTTGTACAAATCCTCTTGAAATCAGGTCATGAAAAGCTCTCATCTACAACTCTTTGGTCAGTAACTTCAAATGGGAGATACCCAAAAACCTATTTACCATTGAATATATCTTTTTTTTTGTCTACAAGAAAAGATTCACTTCCACTTCCTAATAAATCCAAAAAATTTCATAAACAAAATTTAATTACAGAGGACTAACATCCAATTCCAATGTGTATAACATACACCGCGGTTTATGTTTCAAGTAGTGGTGTATTTCGAAATTTTCAAATTTACTCCTCTTGGAAAGATCTAGCATGGTAAGTGGCAAATAAAATTCTACCATACAAAATAAATCTTAATTCACCACCATTTTTTTTGTCTTTCCTTTCAATATAGAAGAACATGTAGTAATTTTTGTTGCTACTATCCTTATTGTAAGAAAGGGAGAGATAACATACCTATAATTATCAATAATCACTTCCCTCTATCCTTCAATCAAAGCAAGACATAATTTCAATCCAAATAAAATAAAAGAATTTTATGTTACAAAAGAAACCGTAATGCTTCCAAGATTACAAGATCATAATATAGACAAAAAGAAAAAGAATTCACAACTATAACAAGGTTAGGCTTCTTTTTCAAAGATAATAACAATGGAAAATGGAATTCAATGATTATTTAGGTTTAATAGCAAATGTCTTACCTCACAAATATCATACTTGTCTCTGTCTAAGAGGAGTAGGATCATTAATGCATACTGACTTCCAACACCAACAAAAAGAAATAGAATTCACAACTATAACAAGGCCAAAACAATTGCTTAAATTGATGGTTTATCAGAACTTCCTATAAATCAAGATAAGTTCATTAGCAACATAAAGAGTTTATTTCTTCCTCATAGTGCAAACGTTCATAACTTTTTTTAATCTTCAATCATTAGTAAATCAAGAGTAACCAAATTACAACAATTTAGTAATGAGTTAGATAACAAGTACTTGTGTTCAAGTTTATATATAGTTTGTTTATGCTATAACTATCATGCAATTACGATACAACTCAATAGCAACCATAAACAAAAGATCAATAGAAAAATCAAAAGTACTCAAATTCACTTGGGAAATGCATAGACAAACAAAAAGACCTACACACCATCAAAGTTTAAAATCTCACATTTCATTTTTCATTCTCTTTTTCTCAAAGCTTCAGCCCATAGCCATGAAATCTCCCTTGGCCTTGATTTCCTAATTCGAATGAACAAAAATCAATTAAAAATCAACCAAATGCTTCATTGAGACATTTCATCAAACACATTGTAAGCTACCAAAATGCTTCATCACATAGAAAACCATAAAGAAAAAAAATAGATTCAAATTAGAAAAATGATCGTAAACAACAATATTGAATAGGATGGTAGACAAAACAAACACATATTTCCTATAAAAGCAAAACTATGAGGGATATTTTTCATAAAAAGAACCATCAATATATCACATTGTGGGTACAATGAAAGCATTTGAAGTTAATATATTGTATAAATACAAACAATAGAAATAATGGCTGAGATTCACCAGTGAGTTCAACAGTGCAAAGGGAGTGCAAAGGGTGTTGGGTGGTGGCGTCGGCTGAAGGAGAGAAAGAGGGGAATTTCGGGTGTGTCGTTGACGAAAAGTCTCGTCGTTCCCGGTGTGCATGATAGAGGGAGAGAGATGGTTAGCGGAAGGGAGAAAAAATCGAGAAGGAGGGGTGACGCGTGGATCTTCCACAAAGAAGAAGAAGAAAAAGAAGAAGAAGAGAAGAAGAATAGGAGGAGGAGGAGGTAGAGAAAGGGTTTTGGAAATGTTTTATTTTAATAAATAAATTATTTAATGTTTTTAGAATTAGGAAAAAATCTGATTTTAATAAACTTTTGATTTAAAATAAATTTTATTTTAATAAATTAAATAAATTATTTTTTCTATCTTTTATGACACCAAATAACTTTCGCGAAAAGTGAAATCCGAAAAATTCGGTCTTTTCCCGCCAAAAACACGGTTTTTTAGCTTTTGTGACCGTTTTTTCTTTCCTCCTTTCAATTTGGGATGTATACAACTGTCATAGTACATAGTTTTTCTTGTAAGGCCTGTTAGTAAAAAGAGGTGCGCACAACGGTACATACATCCTCATCAAGTGGCTCAATAAGTAACACAGATTTGCATGCGACGCTAAGTCGAGTTAGGAGATCGAACAACAAAGAAAGAATTTTGTAATTAAAGAAAATTCCTAAAAGATACAAAATCGTCTACTTCTTATTAATTCTCTTAAGAATGTTGCCATTGTCGAGGGAGACTAGAACTATAAATCGTCGAGTTAGGATTAGAATTTGTATATGTGGCTAAGGTGAGGTTGGTGCAAAACGAAGGCTATCTTGTACAATTGGTTTTTGCCAATACCAGCTAAGGCTACTCTCCAATGCCAAAGAAAACAAAGTGGGTCTTATTGTTAGGTTGAATACTAAAAATATATATCCAAGTCTCGAATCAAGAAGATGTTTCCAAAGATCAATCTACAAGATGTGAGAACAACTATAAAGCCAAGAGGGTGCTCAAAAGTTAGCAACTCATTCCGATTTCTATTATTAATTCAACAATTCAACTTCCTTGTTCCACTTTGAATGGTAAGCTACGGTTTAATGGAAGAAGTAACTCTCTTTAGAACTCATAACTAAATAGGAAGCACGAACTCAAAAGGTACAGAGGCTGCTAGAACCAAGACAGAGAAGGATAAAGGTCACATCCCAACGAGGATCAAAGGGAAGCAAGAGAGTTAGCTAGATCTGGTAGAAGCAGGCAGTTGAGTTAAGATGCAGGTTCGTCATAGACTTCTACTTTTATAGAGGGAAGATTTAGAAAGGGTATGTATTACTCAAAGTCTATCAATGATAGAAATCTATCTATCATGCCCTGCCCCCCACGCGTCCTAAATCTTACTATGTGGTACAAGACCCGACTTAAGTAGTCTTGGCGCTTTAAGTGAAACGCCACAATGCTCCCTTAAACCCTTATACTTAAACTTAGACTTTAATAAGTAGCGGAAAATTTATAAAATTTTAAATATAACTGATAAACAACTCATTTCTTATTACTTGAACCAAGTGTTCTTTAATACACTTTTTTTAGTACAAGAGTTAAAACAATTAAACTTAAACGTTTTGCCTAACTCTCACAAAATTGATATGCAGCTTCTTTCGTACAACGCTTCTATAAGCAAAATAGCTTCCTAGTTACAAGGAATACAAAGTAAAAGAACTTAGATCACTTGATCAGCTTCCATGCGTAGTAGCAGGTCATCTTATTCTTCCTTACTTAGCTGAACCGCTTGATCACCTAAGGATCGGGAAAACTTAAAACATAAGTCAAAACTTAGTGAGCGATACTTTTCAAAAACCTTTTAGATGTACAAAGCATTTAAATCTTTCATCAAATAGACTTCAATGCCTTTTTTACAAATCATAAACACACATTTAGTTTTTCACATTCCTTTCACCAAGAACATGAACCATTCTCACGCATAGACTACTCTAATGTCCTTTTCATAAATAGCATCCCTTAAAGAATTTATTCGTTCATTTCTCACTGCTCAGGTCACTAAGCTCAAGACGCTCCTTTTACACATTGGTCAGCTTCACTTCACCATACAGTACTTCTTTTCTACATAGCTGTCTTTACTCCTTATGTGCACATAATATTTAGCTTCATTGATAGAAATAAAAATAATGGCTTACAAATAAATATAGCGTAAATACAAAAAACTTTCTTTAGAAATCATTTCATCATAAACACTATTATCATAAGAAACAATCATTACAATCAGAAGGAAGCTTTTAAAATCTTTAGACGATATTTTGAAAATCACTCACTACACTAAGTTTTCCTTCAAAACACCTAGCTTCAGGTTTCTTCTTCTTACTTAATATTTCTTCTCGCTTAATATTTCTTCTTTTCAGCAGACTAATGTTAAACGACTTTTGCATAATAATTCTTTTACTGTCCATTTTCCTCTATTTATACTAACCTTTAAAATAGATTAGTCATTCTTAAGTCCTTAATAAATTGTCAACTCCTACTTGGAACTTTACATGTGTAAGCTTAATGTTTATCTTAAACTTAACATTACACGTAAACAGCTATCAAATTAAGATTAGACGTTTTCTCACCGAGCTTCGTCTCAGTTGGAATATTTAGAACACCTAACACTTTGTGTTAAACACGTACTTCTTCAACGTGTCATCTTGCTTCAACACTAAATTCAAAACGCATCTTCCTTCCTCACATCGTCTAGTTCTACACAATTTAACAAAACACTTCACTTCCCAAACACCTTCTTTTCAAATTTTCTTCAAAATCCATACTAAAATACTTATTTTTCAAAATTGACTCTTCTATTCAGACATGGGTCTCACACTATCACTTGAAAATATTGAAAAATATTGATTTATTAATGATAGAACAAAATAAAAATTGGTACGTAATATAATTGCGTGAAAATATATATATATATATGAGAAAGAAAAATTCATTTGGAAATAGAGATTTTGAGTTGGTGGGTTTTCATAAATAAAATTTAAAAATAGAACAATTAAATGAAAAGGGCATGCCACATAAGCAACAAATATGTCTAATTAATGGGAGAGTACATTTTAAATCGAATTCTTTAAAATTTTGGACTGAAGAAAAAGACAATTTTCCCCATTCATTTTATCCAATTGAACATAAGAAAATTTCCCAAAAGTATAGGGAGAAAGAACAGCAGAAAGAAAGAGTGTGGGATATGACCACAAAAACCCAACCCAATTAGATATACTATTCTCAGCTTCCATTTTCCATTTTCCATTTTATCAGATATGGCCGTTTCAACCTCTTGCCTCAGTTGGGTTCCCGCCACTGCATCCAATTGGAAGGTTAGTCTATTTATTTTCATTCACCAATCTTGCAGGACCCAGTTCTTCCTTCTCATTCTACTTTAATTCCAGCTGAAGTTGTTTCCTTTCAATGAGCCTTCAACAGCTACTTCTTCATTTTCTTCCTCTAGTACCATCAATTGCTCAATTGAGAGGACTTCCCGTGATGAAGGTAAGATTTGCAATCTTGAGTTTAATGCTTTGAATCCATGAGCTGTGTTACAGATTTGTAGTTTCAGAATGACTGCCATGCTGATTTTTTAAGAATGTGGATTTTCCTTTTGGTTTTGTTACTTGTGGGATGGAAATGTTTATTTGGTACTTATTTGGATTGCTTACTTGGAATTCGTGAGTAAATTTAGAGTTCTGTGTGGAGTTATATGAACTTTGTAGCTTGCATGCAAGATATTTGTACCAAAATTGCTTAGAAGAAATGGGTTCAAAATCATTATGGTAACCTTTCTGGGGATTACTTGGCAACCAAATGTAGTACGACTTAGGTAGTTTTTGTGTGAGAAAGCAAAACAATGACTTCAGGTACTATGCCTTTTATAGTGGGATTGTTCACCTCATGAGGATTTTGATTCAGTTCTACTTGGAGCTTTTCTTTTCCTTCCTTGTAGTTGTTTCTTGAGCCTGGATATCCTTAATGATCCGTGGTAATATGATGATAATTAACCTTTAGGCATTTACAATAGAAGGCCGCTTTTGTTGGGAGTTGGAGCTCTAGCTACAAGTTTACTGGGTGCGAGTCCCCTCTTTGCTGAAGGTATAAATTTTCAACTTTCTCCAATGATCTAATGTTGGATTCTAAGCTAATACTGTGATTGTTATGTGCAGAAATCCCAAAGAATTATCGAGCATTTGTAGACTATACAGATGGGTATTCCTATTATTACCCCTCTGATTGGAGGGTGAGAAAATTTCAATTTGCAGAAACATGAGATGCATGTATAGTAACCCAAAAAATATACTAAAACAAACAGTTTCTAAACGCTCCCTGTCTAGGAATTTGATTTTCGAGCCCATGATTCGGCATTCAAGGATCGATACCTGCAACTACAGAATGTTAGAGTGAAGTTCATACCAACAGAGAAAAAGGACATCCATGAAGAAGGTCCATTAGATGAGGTAAAAGAATCCTCCATTTAGATCACATTTCATAATCTGATAAAAGAAGTATGAACAGTTTAACATGACTGAAGCAGGTTGTCAACTTTTTGGTAAAACATCGATATGCTGCACCAAATCAAAAGACTACCATATATGACATGAAGGAGGTTTGCATTTTTCCTGCCTCTCAAATCAACTGGTCTATGTAATATTATCTTGAAATTTGTTTCTGGACATCTTGTTTATCTTTTATTCTTCTGTTTCAGCGAACGATTGATGGGAAAAATTATTACACCTTTGAGTATAAACTTAGTTCTAGAGCATTCTCCCGCACCTCCTTTGCAACCATAGCCATTGCCAACGGTAAGCTCATATTTTATTAGAATTTTGGACCCTTCCATTTTTTTATTTATCAGCTCTAAATTCCATGTTTTTCTAACCATAGGATAGTTTACCCAAAACAGTAATAAAGAATATCAAATTGAGCTATTCAGTTTAGAAAGAGAGAAAACTGGAAAATTTTCAAACAACAGGATCGAAGTTAACCAAACTTATTTTATCAATTTGTATAATGCAATCCCAAACTAACTCGTATCTAACCTATACTTTTAGTTTTTGGATTGAATATAATTTGCTTCATGTCAAGTTCCCAAGTTCTAGCTGATGAATTAAAACCCACATCTGTACATTCAAAGTGCGGATGTTTGGGCTCCGTACTTGCCTTGGGTGGAAAAGATAGGCCATTTGAAATTTAGTCTGCCATGATATAGTTAAAGTTTCCTATTATTATCATCCACGCTTGGCTACAATAAAACTATTTGAAAAGTCTTCATTATTTACGATATTTACTATTTTTCATAATTATCCTCTCTCCTGATTTGTAACTCAGACTAAAATCCTATGCACTCAAAAGTGAAAACACGTAGTATAATAACCAACTTAATTTCTCAAAAAGCCCTAAATGATTTTTAAGTACACTTAAGTACATGATAGGATATAAAACTTTGAATCATCAAGCTCAACAGAAAGAGTACATGTCATTATCGTTAGTCTATGTTGGTCGACGGCGGTAACATAACAAGCGTTATAAGTAGCTATTTGTGTAATATGCAGGTAGGTACTACACATTGGTAGTTGGGGCCAATGACAGAAGGTGGAGAAGGTATCGCGATATGCTTAAAGTGGTTGCTGATTCATTCAGGGTGTTGGATATCTGAGCTGTTTACGAAGGATGTGAATCTCACCCAGTTTCTCCATTTAAATTTTCCCCCTTCGTTTAATATCTATTGGAAATTGTTGTACATAGTTGGTAATATACCAATGTTCTTGTAAGATGATATAAACATTTGTTATAAATTGCTACAAAAATACCCAAGTTCTATTTGACTAACCATTTGTCCACAGGTGTAATGTAGTTTTGTTTATTAGACAAAAACAATAGAATTTCAGTATAAAAGATTGTAGTTTATTTCAAAATCATATAAATTAGTAAAGGAGTAATTGTTGAAAGGGGAAAGAGAAAATCTCAATGCTGAACAATAGAAAAGTACATCAATAAAAATAAAATTCATCCATTGAATAAACTATTCAATTATTATTCAATTATAAAAATTGAGTCCTTAAACTTGTACCATTATTAAAATAAATTACACCATTAAAGTGATAAAAATTGAACCTCAAACTCATACAATTATTACAATTTCTATTTTCTATCATTTGTATAAATTGAGGGCTCAAGGATTTGCAATCTGCGGAAGAAAATAAAATTGAAAGGAAATGGATTTGTGGGGATAAACACAACCAAAAATGAACACAGCTATTGATTAATTGTAACAACATATTTACAAAAGTTACAAACGTATTCTTCCTCTTTTAGCTTCCCAAGGTGCTTTACATTGATTCATCATACAAAGAGAGGGAGTCTTTTGACGTGAAAAATAAAGTTTAGAAATTGAAAAACCACACCTAGAAATTTGAACCCACCCTCTAATTCTAATCATCAATAAACAAATCAATATACCATGAAGACAAACCTCAATCAAATTGTTGCTTGCCTCCTAAAGAATATGGATTTGGCCCTCAAAAGGGAAGGCCTCTTTTGGTCAAACTTCAAAAACCTCCTACTTCTGTACCCCTACCATCTCACCAAACAAACTACTGCTCCTGCCACAACATCATCTCTCTTGTTACATGTGTAAACTCTTTTTCCAACTTCTGCCCCGACCCGAAGCCCCTAGCTATTATCGAGCTACAAAATTCTCTCCAAGGAGTTCTCTTCATCACAAACTCAAATCAAGCCAGAGGGAGCTATAGCTAATGAAGGCAGGCCAAAACTGACGTGTTTAGAACAATCAGATTCCGAAGCTTAAACAAGTCGATGCTGTCGCAAACCCTTACCGAAATGCGGCTGCATCAAACGGACATATAGACCATTCTTGGCCACCAAGGAATCATGAGTACCTTCCTCTACAATTCGCCCTCCATTTAGTACCACAATATTGTCAACGTGCCTCATCATTGCAGCTCTGTGGGCAATCAGGATAGTCGTTTTATTTCCCATGATCAAAGTGTCGAGAGCTTCTTGCACAACTCGACTCGACTCAGATTCGATTGAGGAACTTGCCTCATCCAACAAGAGGATGGGCGCGTTCTTCAATACTACCCGAGCAATTGCAATTCTCTGTTTTTGCCCTGGGGTTAGATCAACACCCCTCATTCCTACATGTGTGTCATAACCATGAGGCAGGCTACTAATGAAATGGTGAGCATTTGCTATTCTAGCAGCCTCTTTCATTTCAGCTTCACTAGCGTTGTGCCTTGCATATATAATGTTTTCCCTAATGGTTGTTGAAAAGATTATAGGTTCCTGCTGAACAAGACCTAAATGATTCCTCAACCATCTCAGGTTATAGGTTTTCAGATCTCGACCGTCCAACATAACCTGCCCGGCAACGGGGTCATAGAATCTCTCAATCAACGATATTATTGTGCTCTTTCCTGACCCAGAAACACCCACCACAGCTACGGTCTGCCCACCATTGACTTTTAGACTGAAATTACTCAATACCAAAACTTCTGGACGAGTAGGATAACAAAAATCTACATTTTTTAGCTCAATGCTTCCATAGACATTAGGCGGCTTCAATGCAGAGTTATCATCTGGATCAATTTTCGGTAAACGATCAATGATTTCAAATACTGAAATGAGTGATTTGCGCCGTTTAAGTATATATGGAGCCAACCCAAAAGGCTCCACCAAAGCAAACGTTGCAAAAGAGAATACCATGTAGACTTTAAGAGCAGAAGACAGATCCATTATCTTATTTTTGACGGAATATGCAGTGTACCAAAGAAGAAGGGCATTACAGGCAAAAAGCAGAAATTGTGAAAAGCCGAACGCAAAACCAATGGCCATCCCATGAAGAAAGCTCTGCTTAAAAATTTTCTTCAGTTGCAATCTGTAGAGTTCCACAACCTTGTTTCCAGCACAGAATGCTACTACGGTGTATATGTTTCTAACTGCATCTTCAAGAACCAAAGATGCTTTCCGGTGCATCTCCTGTATGCCTCTTGAAAATCCAGCAAGCCATAACTTCTGCAATATTTCATGACAGTTTATGCACCAGAGAGAGAGAGAGATCTTATGTGGAAAATGTAATTGTTTTGTTCAATTATTGAATGTCTTGACACTATGAAGAGACGAGAGAGAACCGCCAAATAGAAGGAATTCTTATAAGCTAATACATAGGGAAACCCTCTGGTTATGGGGAAAGCTTTCTCAATTAACCTCAATTGCTACACATCTAAAAGAAAAGCCAGCTTGCCTAACTAAAGGCCATGCCAAAACAATACCCATGGATGGAGGAGCCAAAGAGGGAAGGAGAAAGAAGAAATATGAAAAACTAATTTTATTTTTATTTTTTAAAAAAATCAAAAAGAAAATTATTAATAAAAAACTGTCACCACAGCTTTTTGCTAGTATTTAATAGAAAAAGTAATTGCGTGAATATGCTACCAAAATCAAACCTCGAAGTGATTTTGGTAACCTATTTAGTTTTTTAAAATTAAGCCTATTTCCTCTAAATCTATTGCTATGGTTTTCATCTTCCTGAAGTAAAAGAATTCTTAGCTAAATTCCAAAAAAACAAAATCAAGTTTTTAAAAAACTACTACTTTTTAGTTTTCAAAACATTGCTTGGTTTTTAAATACATTGTTAGAAAGTAGATATCAAATCAAGAAATTTAGAGGTAGAATTAGTGTTTATAGGCTTAATTTTCAAAAAGTACATGATAAAAACCTTTTTTATTTCTTAGCACGGATGGATGGCAGATAGAGTGCATGTGCATTAACTTAAGAGTCTGGCTAGCATGAGACCTTTGGAAAATAATTAGGAAAACGAAAAACTTAACTACAAAGTAGGGCATACACACCTGTGCAATGGCAGAAACAGTTAATACTGGCAACGTTGCCAATGCCACAAGTGCCAATCGCCACTGTAGCAACATCCCAATAAGAAGTGCTACAATCACAGCAGCACTATCTTGGATAAATATGGAAAGTCGGTTGCTAAAAGTAGCTCGCACAAATGTAGCATCATTTGCCAAACGCATGGATAGAGTGTCTGCACTGTTCTCCTCTTCGTCAAACCATCCAACTTCATTTCGTAGCATTGCTGTTATTTTTGGGGACAGAAATATGAAAAAGACATGAATCAACGTTAAATGAAATAGTGGAACACATAAACAATTATATTTGAAGTATTAAAAATTATACATACACTATAGAACAAAACACTGACCTGAAAACATCATTCTCCTAACTCGCTCAGTCATTTTCTCCCCCATTATTCCAAAGTAAAAATGTTGGAGAAAATTGGCAATCACTGTAACAAAACCCATGCAAGCAATGATCAAGCACCATTTGTCTACCTCATGCCGTATGCTATGGCCTTCATCCCTTTTGTAATATGCTGTAATTATCAGAGCAATTACATATGCAAGAAGAGGGTTGAAAGATCCAAAGATGGCAGCACCAAGACTTCCTAACACGGCATAAAGCCACTCTGCAAAACTAAGCTCGGCAAGCCTCCAAAAGGATGGTGACTTTTTATGCTTTGTATCCTTTTCTTCCTTCGTCTTCATCCGAAAGTCATCGGATTGACTGTGTATTCTACTAAAAGTCTGTGAATGGGAACGCTCACTTTTGGGATCAGATGTCAAGAGAGGTGAAACAGGTGACTCAGGGTCTGAGCCATTTGACGTCTGACGATGTGCAGCTTGAACATCAATTTTGGGTAACTCCGGGAGTCTCATTTCAAAACTATCCTGCCGCCTAATTGATGGTTCCTTGTCCACCGAAGAGTCCAACATCTGGCCATTTTCCAACATTTTTTCAGGAGGGGGGCTTGGAGCTTTAGGCGATTCATGAGAATTGTTATAAACACCATCTGTCGGACGAATAACACCAGAAACTCTTTGAAGAGAAGGTGACTTCATCATTTTAGGGGATGATGGTTCTTGAACACTGTGACTTGCAGAAGAATCCTTCTCAATTTGGAAAGTTGAAGAATCCTTGTAGTTTCTTACTGGCATCCTGAACAGAGTCATAATATATGAGAAGTTCAGAGGAAGTAATCAGAAATTTCAATTATCAAGAGATATACAACGCAATACGAATTCCAATTTTCTTTTTCCCAATAAGAAAAAAACCAGCGGTCAAAGATGAAGGCGGAAGTATGGAAAGGGAAGATAAAAAATCCAACCATAGCCAAAGATTTCTAAAAGTTGACCACTAAATGGAATTTGAAGGAAGCAGAATTGCATTTACAATTAACAATTACTTTGATTCATCTCCATGTAAGCTCGGATTCCACCAAAATAACCAAAACAAACAAACAATGAACATTCTTGTTCATGTAAATGGAAATCTGGGAGAACCCTGATAAAATTTCATTTTCAATCTATATAAGGTGAGGGAGGGGATTTAAACCCAGGATGGATTGCCTTGGAGTAGGGAATCTTCCCAGTTGAACCATCAAAGGAATAAAAAATTGCCGAAGTTCACCAGAAGAAAAACCTCTAACAGCAGAAACTAACAAGCTGGATTTCAGAAGAATATACACCACATAGAAAATTTACAGCGCAGAACTCTTAACTATACCTTCTGGGAAGCTTTGCGGCTTCTTCACATTTAAGAAGTTCTGTGTAAAGGCCATTGAGGCTTAATAATTCATCGTGCGTGCCCATTTCAACAAGTTGACCCTCCTCCATCACAGCAATGTAGTCCGCATTCCGTATCAGACTAAGCCGTCGAGCTATAATTATTGTTGAGCGTCCCAGCATGAGAAGATCAAGAGCAGCTTGCACTGTTTTTTCAGCCTCAAAATCAAGACCACCAGTTACCTCATCAAGCAGCAGAATAGATGGATTTAAAAGCACTGCCCGGGCAATTGAGAGTTTTATTTTCTGTTCCTCCATCAGCTCAATTCCAGCCCTACCTACCTGATAATTGGAAGTTTTAAAAATAATAAACAAAAGGGGGATGTCGGTACTCATTGAACAATAAATGAAATAACTCAACCATAATCTTCACGACTTTTGAATTACCTGTGTGTCATATCCTTTCTCAAGAGAGCTAATAAACGTATGTGCATGAGCTATTTTAGCAGCTTCTTCAATTTGATCAAGAGTAGCATTCCGCCCGTATGCAATATTATCTCGTATACTCAAACTTAGCAAGGCAGGTTCTTGTGTCACTAATCCTATCTGACTTCGTAGCCACTCTAATTTTAGGTTCTTTATATTTTCTCCATCCAAAAGAACTTCTCCTGAAGCAAAAAAATAGGCAGACAGTTTGAGGTGCTAAGGAACATCTAGAGTAGAACATTTGTTAAAGCCCCAAGGAGAGGATTATGAGGAATCAAAAGAAGCAAAAACACAAATTTTGTACCTAATGTGGGATCATAAAACCGCTCCATGAGTGGGATTATACTGCTTTTCCCAGATCCATTTCTCCCAACAAGTGCCACAGCTTTTTTTGCAGGCACCGTTAGGTAAAATCCACTTAAGATGGGAATTTCAGGGCGGGATAGGTAGCTAAAATATACATTACGAAATTCAATATTTCCTTGAATGGAAGATGGGGTGACTCCATCCTGATTACTTGAAGATGACGACCGACTTATCATCTCAAAAAGTCTATAAGCAGCTATCCGTCCTTGGTCAAATGAATAGAAGTTTGTAGCAGCTTGGTTTAACCCACTACAGAAAAATAATATATATAAGTAGGAAGGAAAAACAAGAATTTAAACTTTGTAGCAAACTTGAAAAATACACTTACAGGCCACTTAAAATTACAGCAAATAGTGCTGTTATAATCTCTCCTCCATGAGCTTTCTGATGTGTGACCAAGAACCTTCCAACCCAAAGTTGCAAAGCACAGGAACATATTGCCAGCCCATACGTGAATCCAAGCCCGAGACCTTGCACAAGGCTTATCAATATACCATATCTAAGAGTTGCTTGTAACGATGTTGCATAAGAATACTTGGCTAATGTTTCATTAGTGAATGCATACAGTGTCCTGACATAAGAAACTGCCTGCATAATAAGTTCAATACAGATTTCAAAACAATGGAAATCACACATTTTCTTTTCCTACTAAACAATATTTACATGAAGAAACAGTTGACCATTTCACAGAACATGGTTTTTTTATCTCACACCGTACTCCTTCCAACAAATGCTCTCAAAAAAAGTTTATTTGCTTTATTGCAGTCCTCAAGGATGTATATTTCTCACATGATGCAGAAAATGAGAATCTAGAACTCCTTGTCACCCAATATCCTCTTCCTAGATGGAGTTTGGCATAAAATTATTGAACTCGGTCTCTTCCAATTGTATAGCATGTCTTTGGCTCTAATAAGTGTGTTGCCTTTGTTTATAGAAAAACCTTGGTTTGGGCTGTTAATCTGATACTCTAATATGCCTATCTTATATGTGACTTGGAGAGAAGAATAAAAGGTTATGGGGTAATGCAACAATGTTTTTTGCATCCCCTGATTGAAAAGCTTTTTTTTTTCTATCTATGCTACTTAAAAGATATGGATGGTCATCATAATTCTCTGATTTCACTGTTTGCATATGTTCACGTCCTAATAATATATTTCTCCCCGCACTCCTAACATTGGTCATTCTCGCTCATAAACCAATTCTCCCCCCAACTCCTCTCTTCTCCTCATCCCTGGCTCTCCTTTCCATCACTCTCTCTCTCTCTATGCCTCCATCCCCCCACCCCCAACCCATCTTTTACTCCTTTTGTCCATCCATACATCACCCTGCTTCTCCCTCCCTCACTCCCACCTTCACATAATGCCAAAAGTATTCATCTTGACCAGATGACCCTGTCCATCCTTTGATATGTGCTATAGACTGAACACCCCAATCAATAAATTTCAGTGGCATTCTGTGCACATTACAAAAGGCAGAGTTGTGGCTATGACTTTGTAGTGCTATGGATCCACTAAACTAACAAACGACAGATGGAATGGTAGGTATCATAGCAATATTAGCAGTGCAAAATACCAAAAGTCTCATGATGCAGCCCTAGGCCTTTTCTCATAGACAGGTGAGGCATTGCAAGGCTGCCTTGCCTCAAGGCTTACACCTCAAACAATTTTGAAACCATTGGGGAGTAGAAACTATGGTCCACTGAAAGAAAGAAGTAAAAGAAAAATAACGACCTGCTCTGCAATGCTAGCAGCTTCAGCATATGCATCTTGAATATTTTCAGCAAGCCTATGAAGAAATATATTTGATATTCCTCCAGCAGCAACTATGAAAGGACCAGTCGCCAAAGTTATGAGAGCAATCTGCCAACAGTTGATAAATCCAATGACAAGGCCACTAAAGAATGTAGCCATGTTGTGTATATAGTTTCCAACCTGAAAAGAGTGCAAAAATAACAAGCATGGTCAGGGAAAATCCCAATGAATATATAGAAGATGAACAAAATAACAGAGATTGAATTTTATTCCCAATCCCCAGTGGAGTTCAAGACATACTTTTTCACTAAGAGCAGACTGAATTAGCAGCACGTCACTCAATACTTGGCTCACAATGTCCCCATTGTTTCCATATGTATCGAAGAAACTCATATCCTGATTAAGTAAAACTTGAACGTATCTGGATCTAATGACAGCAGTTTGCCTTTCACCGGTCAGAATCCAGCATGAAACCTCTATCACACAGACAAGTTAGTTGATTGCCAATAAAACCAACTTAAGTATGAACAAGGAATTTAGATAAACTAGCATTAAATAATATTAGATCTTACCAATCCAACCGGCAATGAAAACACCAATAGCAATATAAACAACGCTTAAAGCAAGCTGCAACAGAAATGAAGTCCAAACAAAAAATTTATAACTTCTCACTAATTCTGGTACAATGCATAAATCATCTTACGAGAATTTATGTGTTAAGAATACAGAATAATGCATAAATCAACTTCTCACTAGGTCATTTCCTAAGCATACAGAATAATAATTAAGAGAATTGATGTGTTAAGAATGTAACTTCAGACTGGAAAAATTCAAATTAAAACAAAGAATAAATCAACTATAGAATTAGACTCAACTAAAACCTCCAATCTCAAAACAATCCTCAAAGGGAATTAAATTAACTTAACAAAAGTGGAATACGAATACAACCAAAAGACATGTTTCTAACACAAGCTACAAACCCCATGTCTTTTCAAAGTCAAGCATCTAGGTGACAAGTTCATTAATTTATACATCAGGAATTAAGCTTGCTGGTAATATTCTATATGCTCGTGAATATTCAGACGAGACCACCAAACTAGTCAGTCATATGAGTGACGAGAAAAGTAAATGGCATATCCGGAAAAAAGGAAACTATTATTTTTACTAAAGGAAAAAAGCTTCCGAATAAAAGATTCTCTTAGTCCGATTACCAAAGAAACCAAACAGGAAGGGAAAGAGAATGACTCCAGAACCTAGATTCTAAGCTCACCCACCTTGACCAATAAAATTAGCTCAGTAAAAGCCCAGTTCCACCATTTCAAACTTCAATTATAGTAATTACCTAAGAAACAAGCACAGAAATCACCAGTAGCACACAAAAAAATCCCCAGAAGGAGGGATGGTTACCCAGAATCAATCACTAACCTCCCTAAATTTCTGATACTGCTCAACGCCGGTAGGAACCCTCAGCACATGGACAATCTTAGCAAAGTAATGGAGATAAACAACCAAAGCAGTGCCGTGTGCAGCAGCAGCAATGGATCCAACAACCATTAAAGTCCAATCAAGCCGGTCAGCACACGCAAAGAGCCGCGAAAACGGCACAGCAGCAGGAGGCGGCTCAATCTCCTCAGGCTCCTCGATCTCTTCGGGCTCCTCAAGCCGCTCACCGGTAGGGTCGTTACCGGGGTCAAGATAGGGAGACGGAGATTCGGGCGGCTCGGATACCTCAGAGACAGGAGTCAAGGGTTGTATATGAGGTGGAGACCACCCAAACAACCCCCGAGAGATCATCATCTTGAAGAAGAAGAAGAAGAAGAAGAAGAAGAAGAAGAAGAAGAGGAAGAAGAAGAGGAAGAGGAAGAAGAAGAGGAAGAAGAAGAAGAAGGAGAAGAAGAAACCCTAATCCCCTAGCTTCCTCACCTGTCCGACAATCAAGAAAAAGAAAGAGGAGAAATTGAAAAACCCTAATTCCCCCTAAATTTAGCGACAGATCTGCTAAATTTAGAGGAAATTTTAAAGAAACGAAAGAAAAAAAAGAAAAAAAGAAATGATACTGTTTGAAGGGTTTGAAAATCTGCGTATGAAGTTCCTTGATGTTGTTGTTGTTGTTGGAGAAGGAGAAGGAGAAGGAGAAAGAGAAAGAAAGAAAAATGGAGGTTGGTTTGAAGGTGAGAGAGTGAGTCAAAAATGGCGGAGACACCAGGCATATTTTTGACTCACCCCAAAGTATCATTCACCCCCCTCCAAAACATCATTTATTTTTATTTTTTATTTTTTATTTTAAGAAAAATAAGAAAATTAATATTATTATTATTATTGTTTGTTGTTATTATTTGTTATTATTAATTTATTATTTCGGTTTTGCCTTTCTTTTTTATTTATTTAATTTTTATAACGGTCAAATGCAGGCGAGAAGCGTTGTTCAACATTTGGAGTAATATGGCTATTGGCTATTGGCAATTGGCATAAACCAAATAACTATTAACAACTTAACCATCCCCTTTCTTCTCCTCTTCTCTTCTTATTTTCGTGCTTTTTTCACTTTGTTTTCGTTTTCCCATATCATTTTAATCACCTTATATTACAAACTTCTTTTTTGCCTCAAAAAAAAAAAGTTCATCCTCGTGGTTTAGCCTAGTATTAAACAAAATGTTAATAATCAATTTAATCTTACTGTTTGTTCATTTCTAGGCCATGTTTATTCATTTGTATTGAAAATTTGTGTAATCATTGTAAATGTATTTTTATTACGATTGATTATGTTACTTTAAATTGTGAATTTTATTAACCAATTTGTTATTCTCATCGTGATGATAACTATACCTGTGTCAAAATGAAACTTTTTTTCTTTACAATTTGAATAATAACAGTAACCATAACTCAAACCTAAATGCTAGGTAAGATGTAATTTTTGAACACAATCGAATTGATCACACCCTCTACATGTCAATCTGATTGCAACTTTTGTTTACAAATTTGAATGTGAGTTTCATGTGTCAGTACATAATAAAAAAGAACAACTAACCGCGTAAGATAAATTTAAGATTTGTTGAAAATATAAGAACTAAATTTTTTTTTTTTTTTAAAGTATAATGATTCAAATTTAACAAACTTAAAAGTATAGATACCCAAAAATGATATTTTAGCAATAATAATAATTACTTAGACAATTTTGCAGGAGAAGGTTTAAACTTTTAACCTCTTCATCGATGGTTCATATTTTACATGTTAGGATTTAATTGCAACTTAAGTGCATATTTTATTTTTGATCATTTCCCAAATAAAAAGAAAAAAGAAAAAGAAATTAAATTCAGAAACATTATAAGTGCAACAACACTATTTACAATATTTATAGTAATTAAAGTTTTTAATTAGGAACGCTTTGAATTAATGCAAAAACATTTTTCGCTTAAAAAGCACTTTTCAACACATTTTAAGAAAGTGATTCCAAAAAGTCAAAATCAAATTTAATTATACCAACAATTATTTTCAGAAAGCCTCATACTAACAACTATACAACTTATTCATAACATAATATATATATATATATATATATATATATATATACATACACACGTTTATTCCTGTATTAAATATTTATCAAGATAAAAAAATAAACATTTTTAAAAATAGCAAAATAAATTAAAATATTTACCAGTTATAGTAAAATTTTGGATTCTATCACTATAGCATATAAATGACCATCATATTTCGTATAATCTACTATTTTTAAAAATTTTCCTAACAAAATTACAAAACATACCAAATATGTAATAAAATATAAAAAAAATAATAAACATTAAGATATAAAAAAAAAAAATTAAAAATCCAAATTTTGATGGGCATCAATATTTTAAGTTTGACTTTAGTAATTATTTTTTGAAAGTAATTCAAAGGGATATTTATTTAAGAATTAAAAAGGATGGGAAAGCGGAATTGTTTGTGTTTGTGGAGAAGAGCTGATTGTTGGTTATATATTTGTATATCACTGTCAAATTGTCGATACGAAATCCAAAGAACTTGTAAGGTGATGACATGTGGCAGCGTTGAGTGAAAGCAAGGGTGAGATTAGCAAAGAAAATAGAATTGAAGTTCTATGTATACATTATATATAAATTGAAATGACAGACCATTTTATCTGTGATTTGGTGTTTTATTGCTGAGTGATGATGTTCACTTTTTAGAGTGTTATTATGGCTTTGCTTTTTTGGGCTTTGTGGGTTCAACCAATTTGCTAATATGGGTTGTATTTTCCTTTCTTTTATTTTTTTTTTAGCCTCTTTCTTTTTAATAATTATAATAATAGGTGTCCATCTCCTCCCAAGACAAACAAAAGTAAAGTTATATTATATCCTACAATTAACTACACTATTATAATCACAAACCCCTTAATCCTCAACCTACACAATTGTAGTACAAAGTGTAATAAGAAGAGATTCCAAATAGTAATATTATAGTTAATTGTAGGCCATAAATATAGAATAAGATATTCTACCAACTTTAAGTAAGGGCAAAAAAAAAAAAAAAGTGCCTTTCAATCTGTTGTTGTGTTTTAAATGATTTTCTTTTCTGTATCTTCTCTCTCCTTTAATTAGTTTGTTACATTCAAATTAAATCATATTGTTAACACTTAGATTAATAAAAAGATTATTCATTAACCTTGTAAGCATATACATGAAAAATTAAAGCAGTAGAAGGATACATCAATGCAACTTTTATATCTTAAAATTTAATTGTTTTTTTCAAATAAAAGCATTAAATATTTTGAAGGGGAAGGAAAAAGTGATTTTCTTTTTTCTTTTTTTCCTTTTCTCATTTTCAAAAAAATAAAGACAAGTGGATAGAGACATGTCATTTTCTCACATTTCCCTTCTTTTCTTCTTCCTTAGCTTTTCTGCATTATATATATATATATAAGCATGTATATAAATAAATGAGTAGGAAATAATTTATTTTTGGAAAAAATTTTAAAATAGCGAAATATTGAAACTATTTGATTTTTTTTTTATATATTTAATTGGATTTTTTTAAGAGTTTATCTCATTTGATTAAAGTATAGAAGTAATTTATTCTAATTTATAAGTTGATGTTATGTTTTGAGCATAGTTTAATAGTTTTAATGATTATAATAATCCACACTCATTATGTTAATTGATACAAATTTAATGATTTTCCCAATATTTAGTATCAACGTCTAATGTATTTATTTTTAATATGATTGTGTTATTGATCATTTGATTGAAGTTATCTTTCATGGAGCAAATATTATAAATTAATAAGAATCTTAAATTAATAAAAAAAAAAACAGTTTACTTATTTATTAAAAAGAAGAAGAAGAAGAAATCAACCCTACAAAAGGAATATATTATAAATGATTTAGATTACAAGGTTGCTAGATTCTTTATTATTACCATTATTCTCTAAAAACAAACTTATTTAGTCTTAATTATACAATGAAAGCATCATCATTTAATTGAGTATAATTTTATCTCCCCTTATGATTAGTACTCTTACAATGGGCCAAGAAATTACCATGAAAGTTTTATAAAATACACAATATGTTTGCTCATATTACTAGTGTTGGAATGCCTTAAATCGTGCTCGATGGATGGTAAAAAAACATGAAACAACTCGGCCTTTTGATGGAGATTCAAAGGCAACACCACTAAAACCAAAGCTTATTTTAGTATTTGGCATACTTTTATCATCTATAGTTTTGAAAAAAGTGTTACATAGACTAACACCTAATAATAATTAAACAAAACAGTTCTCCCTCTACCAAGGCTAACACACTGGTAAATCTCTCTGTGTTAATCTTTGATTGCTTTATGTTTTTTTCTATTCTCTTTAATGGTCAATTTCATAAGAATGGTTAATTTATTTATTAGTTTTTCTTTTCTTAATGTTGAACCTTGATTTGTTTGGAAAGAAAGACAGATTGAAGTGATATAGATTCTTTATAAGAGTTCTCCATGTTGATTAATCTCTATCAATTGAATCGTTTATATAAAATGAAGACAAACAATCAACGTCATGGGAACACGCAATAATGATATGAAATTATCGTTTATATTTTATAAATTAATTACTAGCTTTGAATATAATTGAATAGTGTGTTAGCCAATAAATGGATAATAACAAATAATCATACAAAATCATCAAACAAATACTATTGACTTTAAAATAATAATAAACAATAGCTATGACTAAGATACAAGAATTTACATCCAACACAAAGTTTCATGTCTATTCAAATTACTTCCGAAAAATTAAAATAACATAGACGTGTATACGCACACATATCTTGTTATGCGATAATCGGAAGCAAATGGAAAATTGGAGAGTTTGGAACATGGTAAGGTTTGGACAGGACTTGACCAACATCATCATGCTCGTGTTCGACCAGGCTGAGGTCGACTCACGAGACAAATCAGGCCAATGAGTGTAATGTAAGATATCCATGATTTATTATTTGTATAAATGAACCATACAGGAAATTAAATATAGTTAGAAAAAATTTAAATTTAGTACTTTCATAAAGAGTAATTACGGGATTTTATAGAAAAATGGGAACAAAACTTTAACTTTTTTAAAATCATAGAAGACATGGGTAAATTCAAATGATTTTTCATTCAAATCGTTGACCTATTATTACAACAACATTAACATTCAAATTTATAGTGTTATAAATGGACTTTCAACACTAAATTCTAACTTTTTGAAAATCATTTGAGTCAAATTTGTAATTAAAAAAGAAGACGAAGAAGAAGGAATCATACATTTGAAGCTTAGAAATTGGAGTCAAATTAAACAATGGGATTGATTCGTGATTTTAAAAAGTAAAAATATGTATGAAGAAAATAAAGAGTGCATTTTGTTTGTTTATTTAATTTATTGGACTTTGGCTTGGTGTTGGTGTGTTGACAGTCCTACAACGTTAGTGTATAATTAATTCTATAGGGAATTGAACCTAAAAGAAAACAGTTTGTTTCAACTTTGAATGGATCCGATAATTTGACCATTCTCCTTTCTCCTATATAACTTTTTCTTTTCTTTCCTTATCTTTGGGGAGGAAGGAGGGCCTTTGTTTGAAAGTGATTTGAGCATCACCTACAAACACTTATTCCATTTTAAATATCTTTCTTTGGATAATTGTCCCAATCACCTCAAAATGCACCTTTAACAATCCTAATTAAGTTTATTATCCTAAAACAATCCCAGAACAAAAGTAGGAGAGAATGGCAAACTATTGAAAAAAATAGAGTGATTTTTGTGGGAAAGGAAGTCGTGGACATAGTACTAAGTTAAGTGTTATGGTTTTGTATACATGTGATGGAAATAAAAGTGTTTGATTTTATAACAATGTATTGATATGCAATTTTTTAAACTAAAAAATGTGCATATGTTGAAATAAAAACTTAGATTGTTTAAATTTGAGATTTTTATTGATTAGGCAAGTAAACTTTTTTTTATTATAGTATTGTTAAAATAAATGGTCGTCCTATCATTTTTCGAACTTTAATAGCTAATTAAATATGTCAATGCGACCTAATGATCTAGTTATTCTTGAACTTGGTAATATCAAAGATAGTGATATAGATATAGAGGCCAATGAGTTATTTAGAAAGGAAGAAAATATAGAACATGAAAAGATGCTATATGAGATAGACAATTTCTTAGTGTTTGTCATACGATACTTTTCAACGGTCAATTGAAGATTTCTTTACAGTCAAATAATATTTCCTTTTGAATTAAACAAGAATTGTTTGCATATACATGTCTCTCAATGTGGACTCTTGTTCACAAACAGTATCAACAATGTTCCAGTCTATTTATGTAAACATCTTTTATTTCCGTGCTCTATATTATATTTTCTTCATTTCTAAACAATTCATCAACCTCTAAACCTATATCACTTTCCCTGTCATTATCAAGTTCAAGAATAACTAGATCTCTAAGTCGCATCGAGATATTTAATCAGCGGTTCAAGTTCAAAAAATGTCAGGATCACCCTTTATTTCAACAATATTATAATCAAACAAAGCCTAATTGCCTAATCAGTCAAGACCCCAAATTTAAACAATCTAAGATTTCATTCCAAAATATGCACAAGTTTAAGTTTAAAAATTTACATAGCAATACATACTTCTATAAAACAATGCAATGTCCCATTTAAGAAACAAAATTACAAAATCATAAAATCAAATAATTACACAATTTATGTATCAATAATATTATGATTTAAGTCGTAAGATTTACATATCAATATACTAAAATTTAAGCCCTAAAATATACATCAAGACATAAAATCAAACAATTAGATTTCCACAATATATACAAAATCACACTTAACCTAGTCATGCATTAGATACACGGTTTCTATTTTTGACAATGTTTTACAAAATAACTTTATTAAAACAAATTATTTATGAATAAACAAAAATATATGTTAAAAAGTAGAAAATAATTATACATGAAAACTCCTAAGCAAGTAATGATCAAATGGTGGGACGGTGACAACCACGAAAAGGAGACAATTGATGCAACGATGGAAGACAAGAGAATGAAAAGAAAAGAGGTAGAATTCTTCTGCGGAAGGAAATGAGGGTTTTTTAAGTGAGGAAATTGTGTACTTCATCCACGACTTCAAATATGAAGTCGTGGACCTGATCCACAACTTTGTGCATACTAGATACATGACAACATTGACTACTAGTGAGGACAAACAACTCATCGAAGTTGTGGACTCAATGTCTTGTCGTGTACCCGGTCCATGACTTCAACGCATTGTCATGGATCGAGTCCACAACTTTACTACCCTATTTTTTAGGGTAGTTTCCTTCCTACCCTATTTTTAACATTATTTTTTAGAAAAATCAATTGCTAGTTATTAACTCTACGAGTGTTACCCATAACTCAATCAATATGCATGTATTAGTCACACGAGATTTGTGATTCGAATCTTTCAATCACAATTATGTTTAAAAACAAAAACAAAACCAAAAAAAAAAAAAAAAAAAAAATTCATCTTCCATCAAACCAGAGACTATATCACAAGCTTGTGGTATAGTTTGCTACAAAAGGTAATAGTGAAAGTTGAATGTATGTCATGGCAACCTCCAGTATAAATATGTAAGATTTTTTCTTTTTAGGTTCAACCCTCAATGTTGTCTAGACCCTTAGGAAATGATCAATAATAGATTTTAGCCTTGATTAAATATGAAGTCTTCCCCTTAAAAGTTGTCCCTATCAAAAATATCATTTAAACAATCTACCAACCAACACTCATTCCATTCTTGGACTCGACCAATTAATAGTGGAAAGGAAAGGAAGAACATCCCAGCCCCCAGGGCTGTGTTACAGGTCTATTCGGAAATTGTCAATACAAGTGTAGGAATGACCATGACATTGACAATGTGTTCTATTCTTAATTCTTATGGCCCTCCTTTCACTCTTAGGCAGACATCGAGCTTGAATAGGAAAGAGATAATCTTATTTGGAGCCCCAGTCCTTCAAAGGGGGTGTTTGGCCCGTGACTTCAAGTTGGTGGAGTGAGTATTATAGGTCACTTCATGCTTGTGGTTTCAATCAAAATATTTGTTCTTTTCAATTATTATAACCTACTATTAATTACAATATTACTATTTCAAGTCTCTTTGTTACAGTGTTTATATATTTTATCTACCTTTATTTTCTTATTTATTGCAATGTTTATTATTTTCTACAGAGACTACAACATCTTAAACTGACTAAATTAGTCTACACCTTAAACTTAGACTATTAAAATCTACAAAATACTGCAACCTAAAGACTATAATAACCAAACCAACTCAACACCTCAAACACCCTCGAATGGTTTTTTTTTTTTTTTTTAATCTACAAACCACTAAAACCCAAAGACTAACAACCAAACCAACTCACCACCCGAAACACCTTCAAATGGTTTTTCTTGAAAATTTATCTTTCGTTATTGACTGGATCAATCACCTTTCACGGAGTCTATCTTTTTGCCTCTTAGAAAGTGAATCCCAAAAGACTGAAATTTTTTGTTTGTCATGTTATTCATGAAACACTCAATAACTTGGAGAGGCTCTCAAGGAAGTTGTCATCCCTTATTGGACCTTTTTGTTGTATTCTTTCTCGGAGGATGAAAGAAGATCTGGATTATTTGTTTTGAAATTGGATTTGTAATTATGTTTACACAGTTTGGAACTTTCTTCTTTGGTGTGTTCGACATCCAGTTCCCTGACACATAGCCTAGAGGGATTAGAGGGTTCGAATGTGAAAATGCTCATTCATTTAGTATAGTGTTTCTCTTTGGACTTTGGTGGCGAGTGAGCCTATTTTGTTAGATTCAAGACCCTTCCTCTAGGAAGCCTTTGGGTCATTTTATTTTTGCAATTCCTTATATTTTTTCATTTCCATTTTTCATTAATGATGGTCTTCAATATAAATACACACACTCAAAATATCAAATCAACCTAAATTATTTCCTAAATTACAAATGCAGCAGCCCTTACAGTAGAGAATAATAGCAACCAAAGCACACTAAAACGAATAAAGCTAAAGAGAAGTAAATTTAGTACAACCAACCTCAAAAAGAAGAAGATTACATACCAGGCCATGGTGCTATTGAAGCATGAATTGCCAAAGGCCTAAAGTTACATGGATATGTTGGGAATTGGAGATGATCCGCACTATCCAATTTATATAAGAGGTGAATCTAAATGGCATCACAATAATTCTCCAGCCAAGCAATAGCAGACTTGAGGATGCGAACCTCACCGGTGAGAAGATGTTGGGCCATTAGTCTTCGCCGTGCCAACTTTCTGCACAGACAAGGAGAATCAACCGGCTCTATTGCCTGCATGACCAGTACAAGAAGATTTAGTTTGTCCAAGTAGTACACCATATATATATATATATACACACGCAGGGACATCACTTTTCATTGATGAAATGAAAAGAGACCAGACCAATTCTCATATTGAGATGACTTTCCATCAATGAAATGAAAAGAGACCAATACTCATATTACAATGATACATAATAAGCAATAGGAATCATAGGACAATTAGATCAGTAAGCGCATCAGGACATCTCAACTATGTTTGCACATCTTTAGCATCCTCATCACATCCCAAATGAAGTTCTAATGATAGATGTACAAGCTCCCAAAAGCAACAAATACAAAGAGACAAGATAACGAAAGACATAATTAAATTGAAAAAATGAAAGCAATCCAATCTAAGCAAATATCCTGTATAAAGTAATCTTTGAAGACTTTGGATTGAATGCACCAAAAATATACAAACCCATTATCCATATCAGTATCACAAAATCTAAATATACAACACAAAGCAATGCAAGGAATTGAGCAACATAAGAAAGGTTAACTTTTCCAATATTGGATGTCTGACATTGCCTGCATCCAACAATACGACATATATTTTCCAGTCTAAAGTGATGGAGTTTGAAATATATACGTGTGTGTGTGTACGTACACACATATGTTCAAAAAGATATTTAGCTCCCAATCTTTGAGGTAAGGGTTTGACTTGAAAGTTTTAGTTGGTCAAGTGTTAGAATTAGGGGGCTTGGCCCAAGGAAGGATTTACCCTAATCTCCTTTCCTTTTTTATCATAAGCATGTTCCCTATTTATCTTCACTCTTGTATCTTTTGATAATATGAGAAATTAATAAAAGTCAATCGTGGTTTTCCTTTCGGTACTCGGGTTTTCACGTAACTCAGTGTCTACAATACTTTACTGCTTTTAACACTAAGTTTGGAGGTTTGAGAGGATTTGGGAAGTTTGAAAGAAACCTGAACTTTTAAACCCAGGTTTGGCAACTTCTCCCCCAAATGTAGGTTAGACTAGGAAGTTGTGAGAGTACTAGTGAGGGATATATTTGGAATATTTGTAGAATAGTAGTAAGAACATAGTAGTAATTAGTAAGTGGTGTTTTGGTTATAATAAAGGAAGTTGAACGTTTTAGAGGAAGCAACGATTTTGGGTTTTGTTATTGTGGAACTTTGGCAGAGACATAGCCCCTTTTGAAGGGCTATCAATATTGTAATTTATTTAGATATTGCAATATATTTCTATCTATTTGTTTGCAATTGTGTTTCCTAAACCCTAGTTAGGAGAATCTAAAGCCAAACTCACCAGTCACCCAAGCCTAACCTCAGGCCAAATGCAACTACTAAAGGTAAGCAGAACAAGTGGACATATAGTGTGTCAGCATTCAAAACAGTAATACATTAGGAAAGAAATGGAATAACGGGAAAATATCAGAAAGATGGCTCTGACTTAAGTCAATAACCAAAACTATTCAACCATCTAGCTATAAATATTACAGAATTTCACCAATAGTCACGACCAGAAAATCAAAATCTAGTACGATACATGCATCGCATACTGCATAACTTATTTATAAAAAAATTTGGGAAAAGTATCTTCTTGGTCCCTAAATTTTGAGTTTAGTTTTCATTTGGTTCTTAAGTTTCAATAATTTACACTTAACCCCTTCAGTTTTGAGTTTAAATTCCATTCGGTCTATGGGTTTAATAATCTTACATCTTTTTCTCGGAGTTTTGAGTTTAATTTCATTTGGTCTCTAGGTTTCAATAATTTATATAATTTTCCTTGAGTTTTCCTCGGTACACACTTTGGTCTTTGAGGTTAACTTTCAATTAATTAATTTAAAATAATTGTGATGTGAATTTCTTAATTAATTTTAATAGTGATGGAAAATTAGCGAAAACCAATTTCACTATTTTATATTAATGTATAGACATTAACACCAAAGATTAAATGCGAGTCTTTGGTGAAAAATCAAGGTTGATAGTGTAAATCTTGAGCCTAGGGAACAAATGGAAACAAGGGTAGAAATATAACATTTTGAAAACTTGAAACCAAACCAAATGAAAACTAGAACCATACAGTAATTTTCTTTCCCAAACAACTTTTTGTCAAACAAATTGATTTTGGAGTGTGATTACCTCAATAGATGCATTATAATCTTCAACTAATTTTTTGAATTGAGAAAGCAAAATCCGATGTGCTTCAACTTCTTTATTGACATTCTTCAGTGGAATTCGAGCCAATCGACCATCACCATTAACAGCTTCAGAACTTAATTCATTTAACTCTATACAATCAAGAATCAAGATATCAAACTTGAGTCACGCCAATGCAGAAATGACAGCCAATAAATCGGGAGATGCAAACCCTGAGGATTAGTGCAAGACAAAATACGAGCAAATGCACGAAGTGATTGGGGAATACCTCTCCCTTTCCCTGTGGCACATCTCACTTCCCTGATGGTGCATAAAAATTACAAAAGCTGTAATAGTTTGGTCAAGATAACGTAATATGATATAATTTTTGAGAAAAAGAAACTATTTGCTTCACAGAGCTGACGCAAACCCAGAATACAAATACAAACAAATAAGTGGAACAGGTAAATCCATTTTAGATCAACCTAGTCAGTGTAAGATTCTGAGGGAGGAAAGTTGAATGGGCAAGTGCGTGAAAAAGTACTACCTTGTTGTATTACCCTTCTTGTACTTTCACAATATAGAGAAATGGGTATTCTATCCACGTTTGATTATCTAAATTTTGTTATAATCAGTATTCTATTACTCGAACTCCTGCAAATTCTATTGAATATATTTGCCCTCGAAAAGTTTATATAGGTGGGTGACAGACCAAGCAAAAAAATTCTTCTCACTCAGACACTCATTACCTTTACTTGACTGCATTTATATACAAACATAAATTTCCAAAATCAGTAAATATTCAATTCATACAATATTTTCAGCAGGCATCCATTACCGCATGGGAAGCAACTCAGAACAACAAATCGTTAAACTCAAAACTGGACTCAAGCAGATACTACATGTGTAAGAAGCAAGCACGAACACGGACATGGGACACGGATACAAATACAACAAGACACGGTGATACACCAATTTCTAAAATAATAGGACATGGACACGTTGGGGATACACTATTTTTCAAAATTAATATTTTTATAATATATGTAAATTTGTCCCAAAATACTAAAGGTTCTTCATTTCCTCAACAAAAAAGAAACAGTAAATGTTCTTCAAAAAAAAAAAAAAAAAAAAAAAAATAAATTTTTAAAAAAAAAAAAAAAAAAAACATAAAATGTCATTGTCAACTATCAAGTTAATAATTAACTATTGTAGTTTGTAGGAGTACAAAACATATTATATATATTCAAACATTCAACCTATACCTAAGTTAGCAATTTAACCTAAACTGGAAAGTGATTTTCCATACAAAAGAATAAAATATTTAAAACTAATAAAAAACTATACTCTCAAATCTATGACATCTTCATCCTTATCAACACTATCCCTCCTTAATAATTTCAACCTCCAACTCTGAATCATCTAAAGATAAATTAGCTACTTCAAGTGAATCAAAAGCATCTCCCGAATATCCCATGACCTGGTTTCTCCTTTTGAATATTCTAGAGCTTTTCTAAACAAAAGACGAAGGTTACGGTAAATAAATACAAAATCCTCTACATGTTGAGACGTCATTTTGTTCCTATGGAGTTAATAAAAGAATATGTGCTCCAATTTCTTTCACAACATGAAGAGGATGATGGTTGTCCTAAAACTTTAAAAGCAATCTTTTGAAGTACTGGTAAATAAGCCCCATGAATTGCCCACCAACTTCTAGAATCTATAGTGTATCTTTCGCACATGGAATCATAGTTATCAAAATCTCCTGATTTTGTAGATTCTCTCTCTAGTTTGTTCCACGTCTTGATGTGGAGCAACTCTATCAGGATCTTCTGTAAGTTATTCTTCCCTATACTATCTATATAAAAGTTTTTAAAAAATGTTAAACTCAAAAATATTAATTAAGAATGTGCTAAGCTAAAATTAATTAAATACTTTGGATTCAAATAACAAGCTACACAGTGAAGTGGAGTACTATTCTTGTTCCAACGATCAATGAGAATGTTATACGCCACCTCATAGAATGAAGAGAATTCACTTGGTCGCAATCCTTTATGTTTATATATCGACATCTTCATCTTTTCAATCATTGTATCCCGCATGTCATACACGAAATGTAAACAAGGTGTGTTGGTATCACAAGCTCTAATTATGTCGTATATGGATAAAGTGAATGACAAAATATAATTAATTTTGTCCCACCAAATGTCATCGAGCACCAACTCATTTACATGTCTTGCCCTCACCAAGTCATCTTTTCTATAATTTTCCCATTTATCATGGATGACCATAGCTTGTAAGCCGCCTTTAATAAGCTTAAACCTCTTAAGCATAATAATAACATATGCAAAATGTGTTTCACTTATTTGAAAGCAGTTTAAGAGGCACAAATTCATTAAACAATGGTGAGCCTCATGGAATGGTTCGTGATAAAAAATTTCACTACCATGACATCAAAAATACAATTGCACTCTCCATAACTTGATTGTTTTCAACATTCTTAGCAACACAAATCTTTTTCAAGGCAAGATTTAGTGAATGAACTACGCATGGTGTCAATATAATCGTCGGAAATTGTGCTTCAATAATTAGTCGTGCCACTTTGCAATTGGGAGCATTATCCGTTATCACTTGAACAACATTCTCATGACCATGATCGACTTCATTAATTACTTTCTTCATCAAATTTGCAATGAAGTACTTATCCTTAATCTCATCAGAGTAATCCACCGATTTTAGAAACATTGGCTTACCATTAGAAATGGCCATGAAATTAATCAACGGCGTTCTTTGTGAGTCACTCCAACTATCACTCACAATGCTCACTCCCTTTTTCCGCCATTCACCTTTAGTAAGTATCAATAGTCTTTTAATATTAGCCTTTTCTCTTTGGAGTAGACTAGCCCTGAACATATTATATCATGGAGGCTTGTATCCCGACAACGGATTGTTTGCGGCATAGGTAAAGGCACCAATAAAATGGGGGTTCCTCGCTAAATAAAATGGCAAACCTGTTGGATAAAACATTTGAGCAATAAGCGCATCCAATTGATCTCATGATGTCTTGTTGAATGATTTTTCAAGTGCACTTGTATTGCCCTTCCTTTTTTTGTTCTCAAACTCAAAGCTATTTGAACTGCTCACATCCACTCCCTCAATTGAGATGAATGAAGATGCCATTGGCAATGAAACATTTCTGAAGCTTTTCTTTCCATTTGAGCTAAGAAGCACGGACACTTCATCTTAGAGGTGGTAACGGTGTCAGACACTTGGGGGACACGAATTCGTCCGAACATGTTGGGGACATGTTCAAGATAGTTGGTCAAGGAATTGAGCCAAGTCTAAAGGTCACTCCTAAAGACATAGCGGATATGCAAAGGTTAAAGGATGAGGCAAAAACTCAAATGGAAAGAAAAACTCCAAAAATTGTTCCATTACCAATGACATCTTCATTCATATCAATTGGGGGAGTGGATATGAGCAATTCAAATAGCTTAGAGTTTGAGAACAAGAAAAGGAAGGGCAATACAAGTGCACTTGAAAAATCATTCAGCAAAACATCACGAGACCAATTTGATGCGATTATTGCTCGAATGTTTTATTCAGCGGGTTTGCCATTTCATTTAGCGAGGAACCCCCATTTTATTAATGTTTTACTTATGCCACAAACAATCCATTGTCGGGACACAAGCCTCCAGTTACAATATGTTGAGGACTAGTTTACTACAAGGGAAAAGGCTAATATTGAATACCTGTTAAAAGTGAATGACGGAAAAAGGAAGTGAGCATTGTGAGTGATGGTTTGAGTGACTCGCAAAGAAGATTGTTGATAAACTTCATAGCCATTTCTAATGGTAAGTCAATGTTTCCAAAATCGATGGATTGCTCCGATAAGTTTAAGGATAAGTACTTCATTGCAAATTTGATGGAGGGAGTGATTAATAAAGTTGGTCATGAGAATGTTGTTCAAGTGATAACGAATAATGCTCCAATTGCAAAGGGGCAAGACAAATTATTGAAACACAATTTCCGACAATTATATGGACACTATGCATAGTTCATCACTAAATCTTGCCTTGAAAACATTCGTGCTGCCAAGAATGTTGAAAATAATCAAGTTGTTTATAGAGTGTGCAATTGGATTTCTGATATTGTTGAGATGTCATGACAATGAAATTTTATCATGAACCATTCCATAAGGCTCGCCGTGTTTAATGAATTTGTGTCTCTTAAATGGCTTCCAATAGCTGAAACTCGTTTTGCATCTGTTATTATTATCAAGCTACGGTCATCAGTGATAAATAGAAAAATTATAGTGATGATCATGTGGTGAAGGCAAGGCATGTAAAGGAGTTGGTGGTCAATGACATTTGGTAAGACAAAATTAATTATATTTTGTCATTCAGTTCATGCCAAGAGCTTGTGATATAGACACACCTTGTTTACATTTGGTGTATGACACGTGGGATACAATGATTGAAAAGGTGAAGATGTCGATATATAAACATGAAGGATTGAGAACAACTGCATATTCTCTTCTTTCTATGACATGGTGTATAACATTCTCATTGATCGTTGGAACAAGAATAGTACTCTACTTCACTCTTTAGCACATTCTTTGAATCCAAGGTATTTAATTAATTTTAGTTTAGCACATCACATTCTAAGTTGATTCTTAATTAATTTTTTCGAAATTAACATTTTTTTTAAACTTTTACATACAAGAATGACTTATGGAAGATCTTGATCAAGTTGCTCCACATCAAGATATGGAACTAACTAGAGAGAAAATGAAGTTTATCAATAGGTATTTTAGTAGCCCCGAGGATCGTGCAAAAAGTAAACATAGAATTTGCTCAATTTTCTACAAAAAAAAAAAAAAAAAAAAAAAAAAAAAAAAAAAGGAGTTTGTTGCTTATGATTCTATATGCGAGAGATACACTATAGATCCTATAAGTTGATGGGCAACTCATGGGACTTATGCGCCAATGCTTCAAAAGTTTGCTTTTAAAGCTTTAGGACAATCATCATCCTCTTCATGTTGTGAAAGAAATTGGTATTGCGGATTCTTTTATGAGCTCCATTAAGAGGAACAAAATGACGTATCAACGTGTAGAGGATTTGGTATTTATCTACACTAACCTTCATCTTTTGTCTAGAAAAAGACCAGAATATTCAAAAGGAGAAACCAAGTCATGGGATATTGAGGAGGACGGTGTTGATAAGGATGAAGCTGTCATTGAGATTTGAGAGGGTAGTTTTTTTAATAGTCTTTAATATTTTATTCTTTTGTATGGAAAATCACTTTCCATGTTGAATATACCTAATTTGTTTTGTACTCCTACAAACAACAATGGTTAAATATTAACTTGACAATTGACAATGACATTTTATGCTTTTTTTTAGTGAAAAACATTTAGTTTAGTTTTAGTTTTTTTTTTTTTTTTTTTGGTTGAGGAAATGAAGAACATTTAGTATTTTGTGTCTATGTCCTATTCTTTTAGAAATTGGCATATCACCGTGTCCGTGTCCATGCTTCTTTGGAGGGAGCTCTCTCTGCAAGAAGGAACTCCAACTGAGAGAAATAGTGATTAGAATTTGATTCGGATAATTGATCCATACCTAGCAGCACATAAATTTCTTAGAAATTTAAACTTGGGAGTTGTATCTTTATTTTACACATAATCATCTGAAACTTATATAAGAGAATAATAATAAATTTCAAAAGCTAAATTTTTGTGACTTGTTAGTGTTTGCTGCTTAGTGGGAGTTTTTGGGAGGGTGGAACAATATGGTCTTAAGAGAACTTCGGAGGTCATTAATTGATGTTTGTGCCTTTATTAGGTCCAAATTCAACATCTCCCTGCGCTCTAGTGGCCGTGGCTAAGCCTTTTTGTAATTAGTTGATGGACGTTATTTTAGTTGATTAGAGGTTCTTTCTAGTTTGACTCTTTCTTTTTTTTCTTTTAACTCGTTTACTCTATGCTGGCACTTTTTTTGTTCCATTCTCTTCCAATTAAAGTTAGTTTTTATTTTAAATTGAATCTCCCCCCTTTTGGGACAGGAAAAAGACCCATGGATAATTTGGAATTCAAATAAAGAGGAATTCCATCTAAATGAAGTTACAAAAACTGAAGAGGCTTGTTTCCTTTAGAGAAAAAAAAAATGAAGTTACAAAAAACTTCTCCAAGGGAATAATAGAGAGTTGAAGGCTTAAGCTAAAAATATTAAACTACTTTTTGATAAGATAATAACCTGATGGTGAAAGAATTCCCAGTGGAGTAAACACCTTTCACAAAGTCGGTACCTGGTGTGCAACTTCTTCCCCAAAGTTCCAACTTTATTCTCGCCAAAGGATCATCTTTAAAAGTTTTAACCGGGACCTGTACCTGAGTATGCCATATTTCCATGTAGACATATACAATTCAACATTCAAATGAGTATCCATAAAAAAAAATATAAAGAGCATCATCTTCAAAACAGAATTTTAAAAGTAAAAGAAGCGAATTCAAATGATAAATAGCATTACCAAAATATACAAGTATCATCCTACACATCCACTTCTTTTCCTAAAGATTAAGAGGAAAAAATAGTTATTATCCTAAATGTGAAAAGATCTGAGAGCAAGGAGAGGTGGCCGTAGTCAAGCACGGGGGAGATTGGCCAAATAGGAGAAGGTTGATGATTGAAGAGGAGGATCAGCTGTTTGTCCATCCAAGATCCATGCAAGATTGAGAGAATTAGAAAAACCAAAGAAGATTGTTTATGGTTTTAAGATGCCATAAAGGATCAAACCTATGAGGAGTGGACACCGCATTTTGGATAGAGTGTCGGCGTTGGACATGCTCACCTGAAATGTGTCAGACATGCCTGACAGACACACAAAATTGTGTCATCTTTTTTTTTTTGCCTTTTTTTATTATTCTGACAAACACCAACACGCGAGGACATCACTGGGGGACGCTGACATCATTTTATTATTATTATTCTTAATATTATTAAAGTTATTTTTAATATATAAATTTTTTTTTAACATGTAAACCCCAGCCTCTCTAAAAGTCTTCCAAGCTCAGCCCTCTCTCCAATCGATTGACAAACCATAGGTCTCCACTCTCCAATCTTTTGACATTAGGCCACTCCCCTCCGATCAGACCAGCCGACAACCACTGCTCGCCCACTCCAATCAGACAATGCCGATATCCACCTCTTCGATTAGAAGACTGGTGCTCCAATGTGATTCCTTGCCAGGACGAGACCGCCGCTTGTTTATGGTTTTCCCTCTTTTGCATTAGACAGTAGACATTTTCCCCCTTTTATTACTTATTACTTCTTTGTGGTTTTTTCATCTCACATTTTTTAAGCTACTGGGTCAACCTTCCTCATCTTCATGTTGTGAGAGGAATTGGAGCACATATTCGTTTATTAATTCAGTTAGGCGAAACAAGTTGCTACCTCAACTTGCAGATGATCCGGTATATGTTCATAGTAATTTGCGTCTTTTGTCAAGAACTCCAGAATATTCACAAGGGCAGACGAAATTATGGAATATTGCTAGAGATTCTTTTGATTTTTTTGAAGATGTTGGGATGCTTGAAGTGGCCAATTTATCATTAGATGAACCAGATTTAGGGCCAGTAGGTTTTATTGATGCTGGTAGTAGTCTTAGTGGAAATGAGGCTAACAATTGTGAGGTTGAAGAAGGTATGGAAGTTTGAGAATGTAGTTTTAAACTTCTAGTTTAGTTTTTACATTTTGTTTTGGATGAAAGTATGATCTCTCTTTAGGATTTTGTATTTGAATTGTAATTTGGAATTTTTTAATGAACTGAGACAACTAATGTACTCTTTATTTATGTTTTAAAGAAATATCGTTATGTTCTAACATCAATGATTAATCTATCTACAAATTACATATACTATTTTAAAGAAATGTAACGTGCCACTCACATGTCGTGTCCTACTTTTAAAGAAATTAGGGGTATCGTTGTGTCGTGTCGTGTCGCATTGCATGTTGGTATCGTGTCGTGTCACATGTTGGTGTCGTGCTTCCTGAGATCAAACTAAGAAGAACACTTTAAATCCTAAAAGGGAGTCTAATTGATTAAAACTATCATCACAGTGGAATTATAATAATGCTAACTTTTTTAGAGGAACAGCTATACAATAACCATAGTTCTCCATTGCGTCAATAATTTCCTTCAATCTAAATTTCCATAACTTACCTGATCATGAATGTTGTATGGAAGCGCAAACCCAAAATCCAACATCAACGTAGCATTTGAATATTTTCCATACCTTATTAGTACCTGTAAAATTGCCCTAGTAAATTTAAGGGTAACAAAATCAAATGTATTACACCAATTAAAATGAATTATATTGGCTTGCGATTGCTTGCAATATAATCACAGAAGTAACCAATAAAGCATGTACATAAAACAATATCATGTATGAGTCATATATACAGAAACAATATGCAAACCATGAAACGGCTCAACCCGAAACTTTCAAGAGAAGAAATCTGTAGATCCATGGGAAATCTTGATTCCAACTTCTCCCGTGCAAGTAGATTTCACAAATCATGTAATTAACAATGATAAGCTTCTACACGTATCAAAGGTTCAGAAAAAGATTGAAATATGTTAAGACTTCATATCATACAAGTAGTTTGTACACATCCATGGTTCAGACAAAATTACAGTTTTGTTTAAAATTAACGAAATATAAGCATATAACCATAACTTAAGAATTAATATTAGAAAGGCATTCAAAAGAAATCAATGTAAAACTTCCCCGAGCAATCAGGTCCCCACAGGAAATGAGACACCAACAAGAAGAAAGAATGAAAAGAAATTGTATCACTCAGTTCAAAGATAATACGCAAAAAAACATGGAGAGCCACTGAAGGGAAGTTTATTTGCTATGTTGATAGAGCAAAATTGAAGGTGAACCAATAAATAAATCACTCCACCTGAACCTTGTATATTTAGTTGAAAAATCAAAATGAAAACTTACATGTTCACCAGGGGCAAAATCACGATCAGCAACAACCTAGACATATATATTCAGAAACTTGAAAGTCAAAAAAGAAAGTTTAGTTGGGGAGAAAAACGTATAATAGCAAATAAGCAATAAAACAAACTAATGGCATCAATTACAAAAGGAATTGTTGGTTTGAAAACAGAGGTAACTATGAAGCTAGAACATCCATGTCAAGATAATGCCAGGTCAACTAAGATTGTAAGAAAAATATCATGATGGACAGAAAAAGAATGCTAGGCCACCAATCACCAAAGTATACACAAGGAAGGGTAAAAAGGGAATTTCAAACCTAAACCAATGCTAAGCTCCCAGTTTACCTACAGAAGACTCAAATCAGCACACACACAACACAGTGATATTGGGAGGATTGGTAATATGCATTCTGTATTAATCACAATACCACAAGGACTTCAAGATAGTTTTCCAAGTAAGAGGGTTGTTCTCTCCCAATGAACCAAACGTTCATACAAAATGCGTCAAATTTCAGATAAAGAACCCTAGCACAAAACACCTAGAAGTATGTTCCTTCCCTTTTGTTGCCACGTGTTGTTTGGACCACTAGCAAACCTAACAACCATATTGTCTAGGTTGAAATTCCCTTTGTACCCTTCCTTGTGTATACTTTGGTGATTGGTGGTCTAGCAATACCCCCATGGAGAAGAGACACCTTGTCCTCAAGGTGGAAATTTGGGTACTGATTTGTGAGCATGGCATAGGACTCCCAGGTGGCCTCATGAGTCGGTTGATTCTTCCATTGCACCAAATATTACCAATCTCATTCAGCTTCATTCCAACAAATTTGAGTTGTATTTTCTGGTTCTAAAACCAATTCCATCTGATCATTGAGCAAGGATATGTCGGGTTGGACTTGATGCTTGTTTCCCACTGCTTTCTTAAGCTGTGACACGTGGAAAACCGGATGTATTCTAGCAATTTCTGACAAGTCCAGCAAGTAAGCCACCTCTCCAACCCTTCCCAACACCATGTACAAGCCAAAGTACTTTGTGAAAAAGCTGGTAAAAAACCATGTCTTAAGAGAGGTGGCTTCCCAACACCATGTCTTCCAAGTATTTTGGCCCATACATGGTGTTGGGAATGGTTGGAGAGGTGGCTTACTTGATGGACCTGCCAGAAACCGCTAGAATACACCCAGTTTTCCCCGTGTCACAGCTTAAGCAGTGGGAGACAAGCATCAAGTCCAAACCCGACATATCTTTGCTCAATGATCAGATGGAATTGGTTTTAAAACCAGAAAATGTGAATAAAGTTTGTTGGAATGAAGCTGAACGAGATTGGTAATATTCGATTCAATGGAAGGATCAACCGACTCATGAGGCCACCTGGGAGTCCTATGCCATGCTCACAAATCAGTGCCCAGACTTCCACCTTGAGGTCAAGGTGTCTCTTCTCCATGGGGGTATTGCTAGGCCACCAATCACCAAAGTATACACAAGGAAGGGTACAAAGGGAATTTAAACCAAGGCAATATGGTTGTTAGGTTTGCAAGTGTCCTAACAACACGTGGCAACAGAAGGGAAGGAATATATATCTAGGTGTTTTGTGCTACGATTCTTTATGTGGAATTTTATGCATTTTGTATGAGCGTTTGTTTGGTTCATTAGGAGAGAACAGCCCTCTTACTTTGCTGGAAAACTAGCTTGAATTCCGAATACATAGTACCAATCCTCCCAAGATCACTATGTTGTGTGTGCTGTTGCGATTCTGCATTGTGTGTGTGTGCTGGTTTGAGTCTTCTGTATGTACACTGGGAACTTAGCAAAGAACTTCCATAGATGGAGTAAATTTCAACTAACAATATGTTAACTTCCAGAAAATAGGATTTATAACCAGAGAGAGAGGAAGGGACCTCAGAGAGCTGTTTGTCGTCATCATTTAGTACCATTGCTTCTGAAGCACCATCGTGATTTAAAAAATCTGCAAATGGAATCTGTCAAAAAAATATAACTGAAGTAAAGCTTCTATTGTACTAAGAAATCTGCTCGAGCTCACAAAAAATGTATGCAACCAAATCAAAGCTTTTGTTGTACAATAGAAAAGAAATGTCATTTCGTCTAATAAAAGAATACCAGAGAGACACCCTCTGTGCGTCTCCATGCTCTAGAAGTAACTGTCAATCAATAGTAAAGTAATGAAAATGTATAACAAAAAATTTCAAGGAATTGCAAACTGATAGTAACTCAAACTGTTTGGCTTCACTACATATGCACATCAGAAGAGGAAAACATCACAACTGACATACCAACCTTCTTGACAGAATTTACCTACCAAGGGCATATGCATGCATGAAATCATCGCAACTGATCCTATCAATAATTTCAGGAAAGGCTTCCAGAGCCTGAAATCATATGATGTATGCATAACATTAAGAAAATCAATCAAACTTCAAAAGTAACCTCAAGTCAAAAATAGATTGAAAAAATTGATAGACATGGTCTAAATAAAATACTATTTTGATGTAATTTGTAAATATTTACAATATATATAGCATATACAAACATAAAAAAAGACATTCGTGCTAACAACAAAGAATTGCACAAGACATATAATACCTAGATGCAAAGCTAGGATGCCATTTTGCAATTCTGTATCTTAAAATCGACCAAAAGAGTTCATATTGCAAAATAAAGATATTTTAACTTTATGATGTAATATACCTGATTTTATCGAGACATATTAAAAGTCGATCAAGTTCAGAGTTCATTTAAAACTTAATCATTGAACTAGGGAATAGAAACTTTGAATATGAAGATACTAATATAGAATCAGCATGGCACCCTCTAAATGTCAAGCTATAAAAAGAATAATTTTGCTAAAGCAAAGCACTGACTTTCCTGATTGCCAGAAATTCCCTTTTGATCTGTGATCTTTGATTAAGTGATTCCTCATATAAAGAGCTTTTACGAATCATCTCCAACTCACTTTCTTTCCAAAATATCTGCAAAAACTCAAAAGGGCAAGAGTCAGAGCCAACTTGTTCTCTATGAGCTTTTCCAAATTAGTGTCGAACATCTTAATATTGAAAGCTTAGAAATTTCAGCAGCTCATTAATAAAATAGAAATTGATTCAGATTGAAAAAAATAAAGAATCATTCAGGGGAAATAAAAACAAATATGAATGAAAAAGAAGAAAAATAAGAAAAATAAGGACCCCTACGACCAAATTGGTGCCAAAAAAAGCCATGATGAAACTAGCTGATGAACTTTTTTCCTTGTTTTTGGTAAAAACAATTGGTGAGATGTTATGCAACCTTTTATGGCATGCAGTAGAATAAAATATTAATGACTTGGTGTGCTTGCTATAAACGGACAGACACACACACACACACACATATTAATAAAAGAAAGATAAGGAAGATCAAACAAAACAGAGAGAATTACTATAATTTTAAAACATGTAGTTTCTAGGCCACAACATCCATGGAATAACTGCAAAAACTTTATCCACATAATTTATAGTCCTGCCACATCTTGAGAATGCTGGATTATGCATGGAATTTATTCCATAAGTCATTCTTGTTTGGTTTAGGATTAATAGAAACCCACACACATACACACAAAAATTGCTCAACCTATATATGGTTGCTCATATTTGCCAAGCTGAGATAACACGTATATTGTTTCCATTTATCAGCTCCTTCAATATGATATTGTTTCCAACATAACGGGAAAAGGCAGAATATTAACTGTGTTATGCATCTCCCATGGTTGAGGAAGTCGAATGATGTAAGGTGCCCACTCAGAACCCTAGCATGAAGAAAATAAATCATTCATCAAAATAGAAAATCTCAATTGGTTTCTTGTTCAAGTTAATACCACAGATGAATACAAATATAGCTCTCATCTTTGAAATAACCAACCTAACGATGTCCTTACCAGGCCCAATGTCTGTTCAAGAAGAACTACAACAGCAAGCTTGGCAACATTTCCAATCTCATTGCCTAAAAGATCTCTAATGGGTAAAGGAAGACTATCAGGTGAAATTTGCTGCAAAGAAAAGATATCTTACAACAATATTTTAAAGACATTCTCTTAAGTATTATAAAATTCATCATGAAGTTGTTTACACTATACCACATTGAAAGGAACCTTTAAAATACAATCTCCAGCCCGTATAGTCTCAGAAGCAAACAGAAACCTACAGTTAGCAAAACGTATGCTATTGGTTTAAATTGTTTAAACCTCATAAGAATGTAATGGCGGAAGTCAAAGAAGTGTGAGTACCTTCCAATGGAAGATTTCCCAATAGAAAGCACTGACGAGATCTTTGTCTCTGCTTTTCGTTCCAACCATGGTAGAAATGTGTCATCGTTACTCTCAGCCAAGGAATATAGTTCCTGGTAAGTGCAGAATGATTAGCACCTAATTTTGGATTGAGGTGGTGTCATTAACACGAGTATACTATTTAACTACAACATATTGGAAGAATTAGCAATATACCTTGCGAAGAGAAGAGGTTGAGAAATGACTATTGAAGTAGAAAGCATTAGAAGTACAGAGTACTGGAGATATCTGCCATCGCCATATGTTGTTTAATCGAATTCCCAAAAACATTGAAGACTCTCAAAGTTCTCTGTTGAGTACACATTAGGACGAATATCCCCAAAGTTTACATCAGTAATATATGCCTCAAGCTCTACACATTTCGTCAAAAATTAAAGCGCAGTTAAAAACAGTGAACTTACTGTAACATCCCAAAACTATTAGGTTATTTTTATTATCATTTTATTTTGCTTAGTTTTGGGTGTTATTTGTGAAATTGTTTAAATTGTGGAGATTAAGTATTTTGGAAGGATAAGTGGTTAATTTATGGAAATTGGAGTTCTATTGTTAAAATTGGTTTTGGTTGGTGGATTTAAATTGTAAAGTTTGAGGTATTATGAGTAAATATGGTTATGTGTATATATAAAATCATGGAGGAATAAGAATAATTATAATGTGGGTTAATATAATTATTAAGAGAGGAGTACTTTGGCATTTTTGGAAAAAGAGCAAATTTATGGTGATGGAAGGGGTGGTTAATGAAGAAAGAGAAATTAAATAGGAATAGGGAAGGGAAATAATAATAATATATTTATTATTAAATAGGACTCCTTGGATTGTGTGCACTTCATCTTCAACCTTCCTCCATGTTAAAACCCTAGCCGCCGCCCCTCTTCACTGTGCGTCTCCTACCGCCGCGAATCCTAGAACCGACGCAACTCGTCCGCACGACGACGACCGCTGCGAATCCTACAACCGACGAAACTCCTCCACGCGTCCAGCCGCACACGTCCGCAAGTCGTTCGTCCAGCCGCACGCGTCTGTCTCCACCAAGCCGCGTCCGAGCCGAAGCCTCTTCTAGTCGAGCCATCTTCAAGTTTAGCCTCTTGCAACCTTTTGAGCCATTTGGGGTGAGTTTGTATGGGTTTGGTACACCCAATTAATTTTTTTTTTTTTATCTTAAATGAGATGGTATTTGGAATAAGTTGATCTATGGTTGCTTGAAGGTTCAAGTGAAATTGGTGGAAATAGGACTGTGAATTTTCCGTTGGATTCAACCCTAATCTTGGGGTAAGCTTGGATAAGTTTGGTTGCTTAATTAAACAGTAGATGTATAAATTTATGTTAATTTTGTTTATGTTTAGGACTGAGTATTGTGAGGAATTGACTGCCAACCTGTGAATTATTTAGCAGATCTTCTGGTAAGAGATTTTTCCCCCTTTTGATTGAGATGCAGTACCATTGGTGCATGATGTGATTATATGTATTTCTGAGAAGATGTTGATTTTATGATGAGCATGTATAGCCTATAGTGTTCTGTTGGTCTGCGTACCACAAGGGATCCATCAAGGTCCTCCCCTATATATGTTTGAGTAGTTATTGAGATGTGATTCGACGGGATCACTTACAGCCCGACTCTCCTTTAAGGTGATTCCTTCGGGTTCACCGAGAGCCCAGTTCAGTCCCGGTGGGACTACTGGATAGTGTGCGTTCGGGAGCACCATAGAGCGTGGTACTTTATTTCAGGACTCTAACAAAGAAACTAACAACACATAGGGAGACTAAGTATGGGTCTCTTACTGGTATAATTTTATACTCATTCTTTTAAATGTTTAATTTTCATGTAAGGGTAAAGGCAAGGGCAAGCTGACGAATGATAAGAAGTGACCCTAGTTCGCCATAGGGAATAGTTCAGCTTTTCCGCATTTATGTTTCAGTAATTATATTTTTTTTGGATTTCAGAACTTTGGTAAAATTATTTTAATGTATTTCTTTTATTTTATGGGCCCAAACTAGTATTTTGTTTACCACTTTAATTACTTATTTATTTTCTTATTATTTAAATTTTTCTCAACTTATAAATTAATTTTCCTTTTTTTTTAAAAAAAAAAAACTATACTTATTTAAATAGTAATGACCTCAACCTTCTAGTAAAGTTGGGTTTTTACACTTACATTACCTTGTATTTTATGCAAAACATGCAATGCCCATAATACTCCAGTGAGTCCAAAATGGTTGACAAGTAAGAGAAGTTCTGCAACTTACAGTTCTAACAACTGCCTTCCAATTCCATATTTTAAGGATTTCCTTCTCCAACGCCTTTACACTTTCATACTATTCCCGATTCAATTCTCTGCAGGTCGTAGTATTCAGGGTTTCATTACCTTATTTTCTATAGAAAATCAAGGGGTCTTGAACTTCCAATAAAAAGACAATACATATTGCACTTTTAAATTTATGATACCTTCATTGTGAATTAATGTGATTTGACTGTGTCGATGAATCCAAAATAATTATGCAAATAAGATAAAGTTCTGAAGATCTACAATCGACATGTAATCAACATTGGCAATACAAAATCAAGGGGTGAGAATGAGAGAACTATGACTTCTACTATTAGTAACAGGAGCAAAGTAATGTCCCTTCTTCTTTTCTCTAGTACAACAATTGCAAGATCGAACCTACCACCTCAAGGAAAGAAGACATTGAACTAAGTATCAATCCAATTGCAGTGTAGTGTCTTTCTTAAGCCAATTCAATAGTTCTTTGTGATCTTGCTAGTTAATCTTATGATAAGCTTTAATGTCCACAGAATTTGATTCAAAAGGCTGCTTGTGGACTCACCAATAAACCACTGGACTCTTAATTAGCTAATGTCATTGAAGCAAACGCCAAAAATGAATTGGCCGTAGTTGAATGCATCCATGACATGTGAAAGTTTTGCAATATTGTACTCCACTTTTTGCTCTCTCGTTTTTTGCACGTCTTTAAGTGAATTGGTCGTAGGTGAAGGAAATGTTTTCAACTTTTCATAAATTCTTTCAAAATTATATCTTTTTCATAGTGATTCCAAATTACGGGTAGCTTTCAAATTAATGAAAATTTTCCTGTTTCTCAGTCTCCCTCCATAGCCCGAACTTCTGATTCCGCTAATTTAGCTTAAATAACAAGTCGACAAGGGTTTCCAGAACATACATACTCATTCCAACAGAGGCCCCACTAAGAATTCTTCATCACATCCGTCGTCCTTGACCTACAACCTAAAAATTCCAAAAAAAAAGATCAATTAACACTCCAAAACTCAAGATTTCAATTGAACGAGGCAAAGAGGTGATTAAGGGGCGTCGATCGCAACATAAATTCAATCATTATCGAAAAAAAATATTTCCTCGTGGATACCATCAAAACATATTGGTCAGTGCAAGGGGTGTTGGGTGAGGCTCGTTCCTAGCAATATAATGCTTAATACAACAATGTGGTGAAAGAATAACGATGCAATGCAATCATTTTAAACGAACTGGAAGCAATAAAGCAGTGATTATGACGATAGGAAAGAGTTGGGGTTGGAGCTTGAATTTGCATCAGAAATTGAATTACTCTGGAACGGTGGGTTTAAGGTTAGGTTTTATGCAATCTAATCGTTCTGAATATTGATCTGCTGTATGATTTACTTCAGAGTGCAACAATGGTGGAGGAAATCAGTGAGAAACCGTGTCGGCACTCGGCAGCTGAGGAAGAGGAAGAAGGAGTTAGAAAAAAATAAAGCGGAAAGCCGCCCTTTTATAGTAAATGTAAATGGCGCGTAAAATAAAGCCAAAACCTATATTATTACTCACTTTGACAAAAAAAAAAAAGGCAAAAAGGAAAAAGTATCACTGGCTAGATTGACAACATTTACTTATAATAATTTACGGGACGTTTGGAAAAAGAGTTAATGAAGGAGGAAAGATTGTAATAGTTAATGCTTATGATAATATACATTTGCGTAAGGATTATGATAGTAGTAATATGATAGTATGTGTTTGAAGGATGATGGAGAAATGGGTGAAAAAGATTAGGGAATTAGTGGAATAGTGAAAAATAGAGAAATAAAAGATTATGGTGCTGATTCTATGTCTTCCATAACCCTTCTCCTAAACGTGGAGTGGGTTAACATAACTCACCCCACTCCTCCATAGTTCTAGGGCCAAACTTCCCTTACAAGTATGTGTAAACAACTATAAATGTAATTAAATGGGTCACATTTTTTTGAATTGTAGGTTAAAACTACTATAAATATTAGTATTGTACATATCAATGATGCATGCAATGATGAAAGTACAATTACTAGATTTGAGCTGGTAAATGGTTCATCTAAAGTTTAAGTTATAGCTTCTTTGAAGTTTGTCCTCCTCTTAATGTGTAAACTCTAGCCGTTTATGAAGGTCTCTGCTTAACCAAAAGATTTGATATAGTTCGTGTGCTAATGCTATCCGAATTTTTATTGATGAATGATTGAGGTCACTATTGATATTCATGATGAGACAGTTGATTTGTAGTTAACGTCATGATAATTCTACCTCTTATTTTTGAATGTATACTTTGTGCATGTTCCTCGTGAGTAATTCCGCAACTCATCTATGACTTGCAAGGTTTTTGAAATTATAGTATTTTGGTTAAATAACGCGTTTGAGTGGTTGGTTTTTTTATATTTTCAAGATAGTTCTTATCTTTCCGTTCGCACAACACTTTGATTGATTGATGGTTGATGATTGCATTTTTTTTAAAAGAAAAACAAAATACAAAATATAATACTCCATTTTTATTGGGAAATTTCTCCCTTTTTTTCACTCTCTGACGAAATGGATTACAAGAATATATGTACTTTTTGTTTAACATAATAATTTAGTCAATCAAAAGCTTTCCATTATTGCTATAATTATTATTTGGAGTAGTTTTCCAATGGTGATAGTTCTATATAAATCTTCAAATGTTGGACTAAACATATAAATGAATAACTCCTTAGGACGACATGGGTATGGGTCCGTCCAAGTGGGTGTGGCATTCTCTACTACGACCACATCCATAAGCTAACTTGCCTCAACTTTTCCACAATTTATACAGACATGCTTTCATAAAAAATTGTTGTCATGGGTCAATGTTGAGAAAATATTGTGACTGAATGGACTACAATGAATGAGAATAATAATGGTAAAGAAGGAAGAGAACAACACATAGTGGTTTCTTTGTGGAAAATTCTCAAGCAAACTATGGTAAACCACAAATACTAATAGAAGAATGGACGAAGAATAAACTCTCTCACAAGAAAAAAACTCTATTTTATTGAGACTTTGGAATGGCTTGACAACTATTGGCCTTCACCTACTTATAGCCCAAAGAAATTTGACCACAAACAAATTAAATAGCTCCAAATTATCCTTGATAGATATGAAGGATCTAGTGGTTCCAATTTGTTCTTGATCAATGTGAGAGATCTAAGGGCCACAAATTGGTCTTGGATAAAGTGTAAGATCTAATAGCCCACAATTGTCTTTAAGAAACTTCTTGAAAAATCAGTAATTTTCTTGAAAATTATTCAATAGACAAGGCAAGCCACTGTTGATCCATTGTTGAGAGTGACATCGTTAAAGTTGACTTCATTGAGATATGATACATCAACTATGTCTGCGTTGGATGAAAATGCTAATGACACTTAGTTTGAAATGGCCTAAGTGATTCATTAGAACATGTTAGCACATGTCAACAAATACCTAATTAATATCTCAAATGGTCATCCAAATGTACTCTACATTACGTCAGTCCATGAGCATCCAATATCACCATTTGTAGTTATTGTGGATAATGTAGCATTATCGATGATGGTCTCTTAAAATGCCAATGGGTGTTTCAAGAATTAAGATTTTTGATCTCCAGTAGTGGCAAAAATAAATAGATAATATATATAAAAAAAAATTGGTTGAATGAGTTTGCAATCATCATCTTCAAACGATAAACGCAATTAATTTTTAGTTAGTTTTTATTTTTTTATAAGTTGGTATTTTATTTTAAAACATTAGATCATATACACCTTCAATATTTTCTACAAAACTATCATCGCAATAAAAATAAATGGCCAATTACATCCAATCGAACTATGTTAACTTTTCAAATAATGCAACAGATTACATCATTTTTCTTGAGATGTGAGAATTTAAACCTCCAATCTTAAGAGAATAAGTATGTCAAATACAATCGAGCAATATTCACAAGCTCAATTCAAACATACATGGACAAAATACACTGTACTTTTGCTTAAATATCACAACAAATCAATTTACATATACGAAGTTAACGGTTTAATCAAAGCATACATATGCACAACTTTTACAAAATAATCGAAATCATATGCAATAATGCATTCTATATTAAAAAAAATGGCAAATGGCCGAATCATTTTCAAGGCTTTCGAGATAGTAAAGGTTCCAATTGAGGGTCAATTTCATTGAAACTTGGAAGCTTTTGGAAGCCCGACTCTAACCGACTCACTGATAAATCCTCACTTCTTGACTTCACTAAACTTTGGAGAAAGCTTGATTTATCTTTAGGAGATGAATCCGATGTTTTGGGTGTTCCATTTAAGCTCTCTACATGTTGAAGACAAACTTGAACTGCATCATGAACTCTCACAAAAAACCACTCCTTGCCAATAAGCTCGACGACGCTCGATCTGGAAAATGTAAGCAGAACGTCTCGATTCGGATTGGAAATGGCAATCTGTATACAAGCCAAATGGTTAGTCGAGAAAAAATTTAGTGATTGTTTGTGTTGTGATGAGAGAAATGAAGTTAAAACTACCTGAATATCACGGAGTTTGTACTCTTGATATAAATCTTTTAGAGCTTGGACAGCACTTGAATCTATGTAGGTAACAGCTGCCCAAGTAGAGAACACAATGGGAAAACAGAAACTGAAATTAATAATTAAGACTGAAAAGGTCCAAAAATAAAGAAGCAAATAGTTTTAGAAGTCGTGTTTGAGAATGGATTTAAGCAAAACTAAGTTGATTATATGTCATTGAGCACAAATTTCTTTATGTTAAGAGTCTTTTTGGATTGACTAGAGAACAACGAGGGAGGATGTATAAACTTACGTGCCATCTCTATAATCACGAAATAGACTCTTTCGACGTCCGGTCCACGACCAGTAGATTGATCCACTTCTACTTCATATTCACGTAACCTGTGCAGAAAATATAGTTATCTTTTTCATTTTTGTATACTTGAAAAAACTAAAAGATAAAAAAGCAAGTAATTGGCCTCAATGGAATTGTGAGGACGAGGACGGGTGGGAAGAAGCACCTGTCTTTGATGTAACTTGTGTTAGCAAAATAAATTGGTGCATCAATTCGAACAACCACAATCCCATTATAGGTATATGCTTCAGGATACTGTTGAACATTTCTATACACAGTGGTGCCGGGAAGACGCCCCAGTACAGCTGTAAAATGACAAATCAAAGAGTTAACGTTGAAGTATGAGGATACCATAGCATTTTGTTAGACGTAGTAGTCATTAACAAGTTTATTAAAAGACAAGGGTTATAAATAGAGCAAGTTAGAACAAAGTAAGTTGAAGAATTGATTAGTTGTTTGTGCTTGCGCATAGGCTTGGGATATTTAGTAGTAATTTCTTATTCTTGAAATCGTCAACACAATTTCAAACCCAATTCTCTACTCTCAGGATACTCTTATTGGGATACTTCAGAATATCAAAAGTAAACAATAAGTAAACAATGACAATTTAATTTTATCGATTAATTACAAGCCTTTTGCTCCTTCTAAGGATCATGTACTTAAATACCTCAAAGAATTTTTGTTTTCTGTATAGTCATTTCGCAGAAGAATATAATTATTCAATAATAGAAGTGATTAAATAAGTAGGCCAAATGCCAAGAAGTAGTGTACCACTTAACCATATGTGATTGGTTAGAGAACAGAAGCATAATTAGATTACTACAAAATTTATATTATCTATAATGAAAATTCATTCTGTGCCTTTTTGACAAGATACATAAATCAATCACACAAGGTTAATTTTAATAGAGGTAAAACTTAAATGTGGGACACAACACGCCACGTTCACATAAAAGCATTAGAAATGTACCACTTACCCATATGTGGATTTGCAGATTCATGAATGACAAAGACCAGTGAAACACCCACCTACGATATAAACTTCACATTAAACCACATTCTTTTCAAGAGACTCTTAGAAAATAGACCATGGACAAGTCAACATTAAATAGGTCAAAACCATGAATCTGTTCGAGTTGAAGCTAAAGATAAAACAATTTTCGTAATAAACTAGAGCACACAAAAGTCAGTATTTAATTATGTAAATAAAACTATTGTTCAGATCAGATTATAAATACGTACCCCAATTAAGACACCAATCTCAATACCCAGGAACAAAGTAGCAACAGCAGTTATCACCCAAAGAATAAAATCTTTCTTATCTATACGCCACAAAAAAATAGCTTCCTCGTAATCCACCTAAAACAATAGGCATACAAAGAAAAATGAATAGCAGTTACTGCATGACAGCTATAAATACACATCATGAAAAAAATAATAATAATAAAGTTCCATAATAAGATGATCTCATTGAAACAAGCAGGAAAATATGGTCCCTTTCAACCGTGAATCTCCCATTTAAATAAACCAAGAAACATGATTTGTTGCAATGAACAGATATGGAATTTCACATATGAGTTATCAGTCAAATTATACGAAAGAATTAATGACTATTGAACAACAAAACTTAGTACTTTTTTCCTAGTCCTTCTTCTTGACCAAACTCTATCAAACATGAGCATGTGCTCTAGCTCTAATCATGAATTAGCTCATTTATTAGATAAGAAGTACAGTTAGTCATCGTTCGTTATCATGATCAAAGGATCAAGCTAAGAAAAAAAATCTGCTAGATTAGTGGTACTTACCAAAGTTATTACAGCAGAGATGACAATCGCAGCCAAAGCACACTAAGATGACAGAGAACAAATTAACAAAGTTAGCATATTTAATTAAAAAATGCATGGTTGGTTTTAAAGAGACAAATAGATGTGTTTGTGGTGCAAATAGAATTGGAATCTCAAATTTACTACAATATTTCCTCCTTCTGAAACTACAATCCATAAACTACTTCTGAAACTACAATCCATAAACTACGTCCAGTGCAGTGCAGGTTATTGAAGTCCAAGTCCAAAAGGGGATATGAAAGATGGTAATAGTAATAAGAAATAAAATGTTGAAAGTAATTTTTAACCTCAAAGTTTAAGTATTAAAGATTAAAAAGAGTTCATTATATATTTATTTTAGAAAAACCACATTTAAGTTTTCTCAGCTCCTATTCATTCAAAATATTTAACGCTGGTTGCAGCATTAGTGTCATGACCTTCTCTGTAGAAGGAAAAGGGAATGTAATGGAACAAACAATAACATGGTCCAAGTACCCTGCTACTTTAATGTCTTTTATAATGCAGAGAAATGAAATAAACCTGAGGTATGTGCTCAAACAGCGGAGTCAAGAAAAGAAGGGCACCGCCCATAATGATTCCTGTAACAATCTGAGATAAGCTAGTTTTTGCTCCACTTTCATGGTTCACAGCTGATCTTGAAAAAGAACCTACAAAAATGGAAGAAAAGGTAATCAGACTGATGATTTGTTGAACGAAGAAATATAAGATTATCATATATTTCTAGTCAATTATGAGTCCATGGTTAGTAGCTGAATTAGAGAAATCTCAAGATACCTGTTGTAGGATATGCAGAAAAAAATGAGCCAACAACATTGGCTACTCCAAGGCCAAATAACTGTTGCAAAAAAAATAATAGAAATTAGAAATAACTTTTCCCAAGTTGAAGTAGTCTGCTTCAAGGTGTACACGATATGCTTTCGAAGGACAAAAGAAGCATACCTCCTGATTTGAATCTAACTCGTACCCGTTCTTGGCTGCTAATGCTTTGGCAATCCCAACAGATTCCTAAGTACAAAAGAGAATGTCCAAAAGAAACCACTGATCATCAAGCATGATAATGACGTAAGCACCAAATTTCGGGAGATAAGAATGACTACTCCTACCAATATAGCCACTCCAGTAATTAGAAAGGCAGTTGGAATCAGTGACTTCACATGCTCAAATCTCTTAGGAATTGAAAACGTTGGAAGGCCTTGGGGAATGTCTCCAACCTAAACCAATAACACTCATTTATAAGCATTTTTGCTTCATTATAAACAAATCATCTGAAGTTTCTAATTCTTTAAAAAAAAAACTATAAGACTACCAAATAGCAGGTGTATGTTCTTAAGGAAAAATAAAGAGCAAACGGCATGAATATAAATCAATTAAATACCATAATCAACACTGTAAGAACGAAATTCAAATATATGTATGGAGTCTTTCACTAAAACTACCAGGTCATTGTCTATGCATGGTTCATAATTAACATACGCATGGAGCATCGCAATGAAATTAAAATAATTCTGGTTTGAAGCATATTATTATAAAAGACATTTGCATAAAACTGTTGAATCTGTATAAAGTAACAAACAGACCGAGAAAGGATCTTGATTTCTTTTTATTATAATTGCTTACCAAAGAAATGGAAGGTAGATTTAATACTTTCGTTAAAGTTGTGCCCATAACAACTGCTGTAAGGGGACCAGCAACTCTGAGAAACCGTAAGTGCTTCCTTGTTTTTCCCTAACCACAAATGCTAAAATCATAAGAATCTGATGATAATTTACTATTCTTAATAAGTAGATAAAATTCCATACCAAATGCTTCATGATTTGGAGTACCGCAAGGATGGCTGATCCCATTATAAAAGGTGCCCATAAGAACTACATATTAAAATCTCCATTAGATGGTAAACATATAGAAAACTGAATAAGATCCAAATCCTGTAAAAACAATCTCATGCAAAGATACTTTATCAATTTAATTTCCCTTGTTTGTTCTGTTGTGTATTAGTTGATGTCCAAACTAAATATGCCATGAGCGTTAAAGTGGAATTGCTTACCAAGTAAAGGAGATTTCAAAATTCAAGACTAGAAGTTTAACTTAATTGCCAAAATAGGAGTTGATGTAAAATAATTTAAAGTGCATCCTAAGGAGATTAGAAAGAGAGACAGCACTGTCCATTGGAATTAAGTTCGATCAGGTATTTATTAATCGGATTTGCATGAAAAGTTTCTAGTTTGAAGCTACTCTAATACAAATCACCAAAAAAAACTTAATACAAGACCCGCAATACATACCCCGTCTGCTCCAGCTATTATGCTCTCAATAAGAGGGACGATTTTGCTACTTCTTGATACATCATACCCCAGAAAGTATTTCACTTGGGATAATCCAATTACAAAGGCAGAAGCTGTAGTAAAGCCAGAGATTACAGAGTGGCTGATAAAGCGAATAAGCCATCCAAGCCTGATAAAAGGCAACAAAATAGTAAAATAGAGTATTTAATTAGGTCAAATTTAATTAAATTAATCAAATAATAGAGTTATTAGGAGACTAGTTTTCTTCATACCCAATTCAACAAAAGGATTCTGCCATTAGATTGACGTTGGTTAAGGTACTAGCTGTTATTATATAAGTGAAATATTCACCCTCCAAAAATAATGCTTCCGTTTTCAGTATTCCGAAAACAATGTTTTAGTTATAACACAGTCACTAAATAGGATAAAAACCAATAATTTTGTTCAAGGTTCAGTTTGATAAGGCTATAACACGTTTTATCAATGTAATTGATGATTAATTACATATAAGTTTGCTGATTCAACTGCCTAATTTGTCAAATATCAATATAAATATATTGAGATATGAAATAAAAACCTTTTACATGAAACAAATTTCTCATGAAGTGGGAAGGGATACCTACCTCAAAAGACCCATTGTGCATTCCAATATTCCAACCATAAGTGCCAATAATATAGCGAGTTCAGTATATAATTCCTCAGATGAATTGACAATTCCACCCAAGACATTGGAAACCAGTAGAGAAACCAATGCTACTGGACCAACGGCAAGCTGACGAGAAGAACCAAATATTGCATAGACAAACAAAGGGAGAAAACCTGAATCTGCCTTGCAATAAAAAGTATAGAGTAAATGAAAATAGGTTATGTAATACAGAGAGGCTTTCAAATCTATGAGCATAAAAACGTTCGCAAAATGTAGGGAAGAAAAAGCAACCAACGCCATCAGAACAGTTTCCTTTCAATTAAAGAATTGCTAGCTTACAAAGTCCATATATCGGTCGAAGCCCAGCTAGTTTTGCATAAGACATTGCCTGGTACATCAGAACAAGCGGTCAGACCATAACTCAAGTCAACTATTGTGAAATATTTAAGTAAAATAGAGTCTAAGACAGGCCAAAATCTTCAACAACAGAAACTTGATCTATGGTAAGAAAATTTACACCATAATAGATCTTTTGAAGTTACTAATCTATACAAAACACAAATGATATCTATGGTGACAATTCAATGTGACTGTCTTAGTTATAACTTGTACAGATCTTAATGTTCAATGCTCATTTTCAAAAATCATCAGTTACATCGTAACGTAACTGACAAAATCGATGAAATGAAACTTTTAAAACGTCAAGCAACATGATTGAAGAGTTGAATCATGGGAAATATAAGATATTGATGTCAAGAAAAGATTCATCAATATTTCCTTGCTTGACTGATTGAACTAGAAATCCAATGGTGATAATTTGTTCTTGTTCCGTAAACAAGACTGAACGTTTAAAGGAACTGCCAATTGTGGTACTCGTACTAAACTTGAACTTAAACTGATTACAGAGTGGACGTAAACCCAAAGCCATTCATAATCACCCAAAGTAAATGGCTCCAGAAATCATTAAGGCCATTAAGGACGAGAAACCGGACTTGAAGTTACCTACCCATGAAAAAAGAACAAAAAAGGAAAACAAAAATCAAAAGTGTCCTGAAACAGATTTAGTGAATTTCAGCAAACACACCTTAGTGAATTTTCTTTTCGGTTTACAACACTGTTCAATTTTTTAGCTACAACCAATCGGGATGCAACGTACAAATTTCCAAAAACAAAAACACTCGATTGGCATAATTGACTTATTCTTTGTTTTAAGCTACCAAACATTAAACAACATTCAAATCTCGTAATTTCTTTCCTATCTTCCTCAACAACTAAACAACAACAAAAAAATCGAACTACCACAAATCATTTCTGAATCAAACTTCGAGAACAAAAAAAAGTACGAACATACCTGCGGAACGAGCATGATACCAATAGTAATCCCAGACAAGAGATCGCTCTGTAAATACTCCCGCCATTTATACGTTCTAATCCAACGAGAACAAGGTAAGAGAAGCTCCATCCAGTGAATCCAAGTCATCCGCTTAACCTTCGTCGTCCATGACTTCACCAGAGTACCGGCGCCGAAGCCACCAGTCGTAGAAGACGACGTCGTAGTAGGATGCTGCAGTGGAATAACCTTAACAGGTCGGCCGGAGGTAGGCATGGCGGAATTAGAGAAAGAAAGACTGTTGGCGCTAGGTGATGAGTATGTAATCTCCATGCGCAAAATCAGCGCATGGAGTTGTGTGGATTCCGAGGGAGAACTAGAGAGGGAGTGTTGAATGAATCAAGGGAAACGAAATCGGAGGAAATGGAAGAGATTTTGTGGATGAAAACAGATTAATTTGCCGGGAAAGTTCTGGAATTCATGGTCATTCGACGTCGTTCATCGGAGGAGATTACCTCTCCTCATCGATCATATTGTCAGCATAGAAATAAAGAGGATTTAGTGCTTTTACAAAATCCTCGTTTGTTTTTTTTATAGGATGTATTGAGAACATATTCCGTTCTTATACAAAAAGTGTATATGTATTGTTTTTAAAAATACAACCATAAAAAATTAATTACATATTACAATTTTCTATTTTTTACCCTTTTAATGTTTATCAACAAACTCAATTTTTCTTTCCCATCTTTAATTACATAACTTCATCTAACATTTTTAATCTATTTCTACAAATATCGAAAAACTCAATTAATTCAAATACAATCTTACTGACTCTAACATATATATTAACCATATACTTATTGCATTTTACATGCAATATGATTAAAGTAGATTTTCATAAGGGTAGATTGAACTGATTGGAATAGGTTAGTCTCAATTTCTAACTCTAAAGCCAAGATAAACGTATTGGGTGGATGATCCAACTTGATAAACTTATTGGTTTTAACCTTGACTTGCAATATTCCATCATTAACCACACATGAGAAATCGACACCAACAATATTTTTTAATTATGCCTCTCATAATGTTATTTACTTTTGCATTTGGGTTAAGTATTTTTACTTTATTTTCAAATTATAGCATTTAGTTTTCACTTAAACTTCGTACATTTATTTATTTTTCTCCTACTCATCATTCTACTGATTTGTAAAATCTTTGTTGAGGTTGTCTCTCACACACACAATAAAAGAAAATAAAAGAAACAGCTAGCCTAATCAAATTCTTCATCTCATAGCTAATAATTTTTTATTCAAAAAAAATTAAATAAGTTAATAATTATACACGAAAAATTTTAAAAAATTATGACAAAAAATAAAACTACTCAAAATACAACCATTTTTCATATTCTATCCAATAATATACTAATAAATATTTTACTTTATTTTATGAAAATTTTTAAAAATAGAAAAATTTACAAACTATCTACCGTCCTAGCAAAATTTCAATTCAAGTCTAAAATTGACAACTAAAATTTTAACAAAGTCCAAAGTATTCCTCTTTTTTACTATAAGATGTAAATACTATTTATGTAAATTTTCCTTATTTTATTATATTTAAAATTTTGCAAGTTTTTTTTACATGGGTAGAGTTGTCAACAAATAAAATAAAATAAAATAATTAGAGGGTGATTTGGAATATCATTTCATATAAATATCAATACGCTATTGGATCAAAAACGTTTTTTAAAATAAAATAAGAAAAAGAAAAGTCATTGATTTGAAATTAATAATTATAAAAATAAATGACAAAAAAAAAAAAAAAAAACTGCCTTAAGGTTATTTATGTATTGGGACGGGTTTGCATCCAAATTCAAAATTGGAATTTGCGTGGTGATGAATGCTTTCGGTTCTTGTTGCCTACAAGCCTGGGGGGCGGGGCGGCGTCTTACCATAACTAACTCTTACTTCCCTCTTCTTTTTTTTTTTATTATTTTCTTTTCTTTCTCTCTTTAAATTAAAAATGGCTTAATTAATTTAGTTTAGCCTTTATTATCATTATTTATTTATGGCGTGCTTTTTTTAAAATTTTATTTTATAGATAAATTGCGGTGGACTTTCAAATATGATATTTTTTTTTTCAACGGGTAGACATTTTATAGTTTGGATATTAATGTAAAAGGGCGAATCAATCTTATTTACTATATAGTAGAAAAAATCTACCAAACATTTAAAAGTAAGCAATTAAAATGACTTTAAATGATTTTTTTTTTAAATAATAAAATAAATTAAAGTTTTTGTAAGTTATAGCAAAATTTTGGATTTTATCAATGATAGTCTTCTATCACTATAGTATATCAATCACAATCAGTGATATAATTTGCTATAGATTATAAATATTTTGTAAATATTTGTTATTTTTGAAAATTCTCAAAAAAAAAAGTGCGCAATATAAATAATAAATATTTTAACTTTTTAAAATGCCTACAAAAAATTTTATTTATAGTTTCCATTATATTTTAAAAAAATCTAATGATATTGCGATATTATTATTAACATTTTTTTTTTTTTGTAAAATTAAGATGCTAAAAGTATTAGTCGTTGTCGACTTTTTTATGTTTTAGAAAATTGCAAACAGTGCTCATTAAATATTAACTACAAATATACATTTCTTTATATGTTTGATTTGTAGTTGGAACAAAATCTCTAAATTGGTTGGTTTAATTCAATTTAAAAGTTTAAGAAATGAATTTGATTAACTTATCAACTCTGTAAATATCAAATAAACACTTTGATCAAGCATAATCGTGATGACACAACTTTAATTGACAATAGACGAGAAAGAAGTCCATCTCAATCATAAAAGCAACAAAATGTAGTTGATTAATTAATATGTAATATGATTTAAATCTAAAATGACCATAACATTTTTTTTCGTAGACACAAACTAATAGTAACTAGTTCAATTGATATAATGCTTCGAAATTAGAGACTCGATTTTCTACCGAACGTGTTCTAAACAAAATCTAACACTTAAACAACTCTAACAACCATTTGCCAAAAAGGTTATAACTCAATTGAAATTTTTATGTGTCATCTACAGAGTTGTTACTTGACGTGAAAGTCTAATAATCATTTAAATATTATTTTTTTAAAAAATCTTTAAGGATCATTTCAATATTCTTTGAAAATTCAAAGGCTTAAAAGGCACTCCAAAGGAAAAAAATCATTAATTATTGTTTTTCTTCTTTCTAATAACGTTGGTTTATTATAATTTAAGACATGAATATTTATGAAAGTCCATATAGGTGAGTTGAATTAAGAGAACCCAATAAAGAAACGTATTTGTTTTTAATATCACATCACTATCACTGAATTGAAGGGAAAAGGTTTAAATAAAAGTATTTTCAATAGTATACTCAACTAAAATACATAACAAAATTGGAAATGGAAACGTATTGGGTCCCAATTGTAAAAAGTATAGTGACCTTTCATTGTCAAATCAAATACATGGTCAAGAATTAAAGTAAGATTCAAACACATTGAAATCAACCAAATAAAATATTACAAAAACAAGGATGCCACTAATAGGATAGGAGATTTTGCAATCTCACTATTCTGATTTCTTATATTTGAAATAATAAATTTGGCTAAAATGGCCATTGTGGCAAACACACGTGTCGCAAGCTAATAGGACGGTGGAAATAAGTTTTGATGAAATGAGAAAAGTCGGAAAAGACATATTTAGGTTTCTCAAATTGATGTTAATATTAATTAACTAACGTTTTTGTTTTTAGTTTTCCTAATTTTAAAAGATAATCATTTAGTTCTCGAGTTATTGTGTGTTTTGTTCGAGTTTTAAAAATATACTATTTTTTAGTTCATGAATTTTTAAAATGTGTCTTTTTAATTTATGAATTTTTTAAAAGGTCTCTCAAATAACTTTATACTTTTATTTCAAGTAATTATATGACACGGTAAACTAGAAGAATAATTTGTAAAAATCATTCATCTACAACTATTTTTTTCTAATTTTTTATATCAGCAATTTCTTTAAAAAAAATCAAACAAACAATACTTATATGACCATTTAAGGCTATTAAATTCATGAACTAAAAAATTAGATTTTGAAAATTTATGGTATGTTTGAAAACGTTTATGTTTTTCTATTTCCAGTTTCTTATTCCCCATTTTTCATTACTTGTGTTTTTTTTTTAAACGAGAAATAAGACTTTGTTTAATAACTATTATCAATTATTCTCGTTTTCTGTTTTTTAGAAAAAAAATTTGTTTGATAACTAATGAGAAACAAAAAACGTGTTTGATAATCGTTTCTTGTGTTACTTTTCCTAACATTTTCTATCATTTTTATAGTTTAAATTTATGGAAAATAAAATATATATGAAATTCATTAAAATATAAAAAATAGTATAAAACATTGACATTATAAAACGCATGTAAGTCTCAATGTAAAATTAATAGCTATAATACAATAGTTTTTATTAATCATATATTGTTAAAATTTGGTTTGAAATTTTATTTTTCATTCAATTCATCTCTTGAAGATGATGTTTGTTCAAATTTAACTCAATTATATTATTATGTTGTAGAGTATCAAAGATAAACTCAATGATTGTCTTCATAGAAAATTATATAATATAAAATTTTAACTAATTTTGATGGTGTTAAAAACAATCCATTTAAATTTAAAATAACATATAAACATATATAGCAAAATGTGAATTTTAAAATTCAAAAAATAATTAAATAAACATATTAAAATTTTATATTTGGAATATCAAAATAATATATAAATTTAAATATTTAACAATTTAAAACTCAAAAATAAATATAAATATAAATATAAAATATAAAATAAATAGCGGTAAATAGAAAGAAATCAAAAAGTGATTTAAAATTTGAAAATTAAATAATACATTCATCTAAATAATATTGAACAATCTAAAATTTTGAATGAAAGTGAACAATATAATTATGACAAAAAAAAAAAGGAAAAAAAATTAAAAAATATTCAACCTATGAAATACGAAAAATTAATAAATGAATAAAAACAAATTAAACAAATTAAAAATCATCAAAGTTGGAAATTAAATACATTTAAGTCAAGAGTGATTCTAGGTATGTCTCTCACCAATGAGCCTAACTGGAAACTTTAAAACATTAAAAAGAAAAACGTAATTACATAAAACAGAAATGAGAGGGAGAGAAACTACTTCTCATAGTTTCTCAATTTTTAGTGTTTCTTAATTAAAATTTGAAAACGAAAAACGAGAATGATTATCAAATATATATATTTCTTGAACGACGTTATCAAACGAGCCCTTATGAACCAAAAAAGTATATTTTCATAAACCTAAGAACTAAAAAAGTATATTTATAAAACTCAGAACCAAACACACACATTCTTCAAAACTTAAAAACTAAAAAGACAATTTTTCCAAAAGTATATCGCTACTCAGTATCTATTTAAAAAAAGATGTTATAGGAAGATGAGCTTAGATTACATTCTCAAGTGCTTAAAAAGATTGAAGTGTTTGATAACTAATCAACTTTACTTTTGAATTTTTGAAGTGTATTTTAAACAATTTTTATCAAAAGAATTAAAGATAAATGAGTTTTATAAAAAATGTTCTTAAAAGTTGTTTCAAACTAGCCAAAAATATAATTATAAAATATAACCAAATTTATCGACTAGCCATTTGAAAATGTTGGTAGCTTCATCATTCATGTATATATATATATCCAACTAATTGTAATAACTTTTTATTATTAAATATTTTATCACATTCTATTTGGACAAATGCCCAAAACAAAACATAGCAATGGGAAAAGGGCCATTGTGACCCACAAACCTCGAAGCCCAATATTGAGCGGGCTTTTGTGAATGCTTTCACATTCGTTGATGATCTACCCAATTGGTATATATGAGGGTACATGAATAAATAGAAGGTCATATCCAAATAAGAAGACATCATAAGATATTGATTATAAAAGCGGAGTCCAAGTAAAGTTGGTAAAGAATTTATAGTTATTATATTTTAAGTCCATTATAATTTCATATATATATATAAGAAAATATTTTATAAATTTTGGTAAAATTTATGAACAAATAGGGGCATTTCATTGAAAGTGACAAAAGGAATCTAAATTTAGGACTACTATTTATATTAATTACCCAAGAAATTTTATTAATAAATCTAGGGTACTCATATTACCAAGCTTGTCTCAAACATTACAACCTCTTATTTATTTGGAAAAATGAAAAACAAAAGAAAAATAAAAGACAAGGGAGTTGTCCATCATTTTGAAGCGGTAGTGTAAGAAGAGCAAATCGAAGGATTTTGTATTCCTTAAATGATTGGTTTCACATTCATGCATTGAGATGTAATAGAACCATTTATTCCATTATAAACGAGGTCAATGTTGGCTACTTTTACTTCTTCACATGGTAGGTTGCTACTACTACAAATAAGTTTGACTGCCACTGGAGTTGCAAAACTTCCTCTAATGTTCTTGAAGCTCACTTTATTAATCTTAATATTTGAAGGAATCTGAAAAATGAAAGTGAAAATGAACGTTTATTCGTGAAGTTGACATGCACAAAGAATTTCAAAATCAAAGTTTTAAGAATTATGTGATCAATATACCTCGCGATTGCACTGATTCCATGGATAGTACTCTTGGTCTATGAGAATTGGGTTGCTAACGTTGACCATTGTAATGTCTGAAAAATGCATGTTGGTGGCAATACGAGCAACAGGAGAGGCTGGCCATGTTTTGATCCTAACACCATTAGTGGTGTTTATTATTGTGCAATTATTTACCATGACACCTTCAACAGGTTCTTCATTTGTGTATTTTCCAAGACTTCCTATGCTTATTCCATGTCCTAGCCCACATGTCACATTTGTGACTTTCACTTGTTTGCTTCCATCTCCAAGTGAGATGCAATCATCTCCTGTTGCTATTCGAGATTTTAAGATTGAGATCCCAATTGATCGACTAATGTGTATTCCATATGTGTTTGGACTATCTTCTGGTGCAATTATGTTGACACCTTGGAATGTGAGGTTGTTGCACCCTAGGATGTTGACATGGAAGTTTTTGCTATCGAGTGATGTTATTCTCCTCACAATTGAATTGCTAATGAAGTCGAATCTTAAACTCTGCTCATTTGATATGCGATCAATAAGTCGTGTGTCAGAGATAGGATGAGAAAGTCATTCACAAACTATTAGGGAGGGTTGAAAATTATGAGTTTTCTCTATGTATTTAGTTTTGATATTTTTTCTAATAAAAAAAAGTAGCTCTTTTTCCTAATTTTTTATGGTTAAATTTTGTTCAATATTTAATTTTTTAATCATTATCGTATGGTATTAAGAACACATTTATCAAATTGTAAAAATGAAAATAATAGAGAACAAAATCTAACGAACCACTTCAGAATGAATAAAGACGAATGTGGTTAATGGATAGGAAAACAAAAGGTATGGAACTTACAATAGGGAGGTTAGCACAATCTATACGTTTATGACAATCATTCTTTTCCCAGCCTGCCTTTCCTTGGCCATCAAAAACTCCTCTACCCGATAGTGTCATTCTATCAACATATGCAAAAGTAATCCAACTATCTCCATGAGGGTGTTTTGGAGCCTGCAATGTTCCACGAACTAGAATTTCAATAGGGCTCTTGCAAGGTCCTTGTAACGCCCTTGGAAAAAAAAAAAAAAAAGGGTTAATAATAAAATAATATTATTTTATTATTAAATATTATTATTAAATAATTATTTTTTTTCTTTTCTTTTTCTTTTCTTTTTTCTTTCTTTTCTCTTTTTCCTTTCCCTTTCTTCTTCCCCGTGCGTCCAGCCTCCCTCCCCTCCATTTTTTTTCTTCCCATTTTCTTCTTCTTCTTCTCCATCTCCCATCCCTAACCGCCGACCACCACCGCCGCCCAGCCGTCGGAAAGCTCCACTCCTCCGTCTGTGCCGACGCCGCCGTCCGTCTACGTCGGAAACCAGCCGAAACAGTGCAGATCTGCTTTCTTTTTCTTCTTTCCGTCCGTCCAGCCGCGTCCCCTTTCCTCCCGTCCGACCGGCGAAGTCCATCGCCCAGATCTGCACGCAACCGACCGTCCCAGCTGTAGCCTCGCCGTCGTACGTCCGCAGCCGCAGCCAAACCCAGCCGAGCCCGACTCCGTCTGGCGAAGCTTCATCACGCGCGCCTCTTTCCTTTTTCCTTCCATCCGACAGGCCAAAACCCAACCGAACCCGAGCCGAACCCCCTCCCCCTGCTCAGATCTACCTCCCGGCGTCTCCACGCGCCGCCGCCGTGACTCCACGCGCCGCCGTGACTCCCCGCGCGTCCTTCTCCATCCAGCCGCGGATCCAACGTCCATGTTGGAAACTTCATTGGTAAGGATGAAATTGATGAATTTGGGGATTTCCATTGAAAAATTCGATTTGTGGATGTTGTTAAATTGACTGCTTGGATGTTCAATCTTAGGTTGAGGGTAACGCTTGAAGTCGTTGGGTTCACAACGAACAATTGTTAATTTGGGACTCGTTTCGTGACATTGAGTTGTTGGCAAACGTGGGATTCAGTCAAGGGACTAGAGTAACGCCAAGGTAAGGGACTTTCTACTGGACTCAATAAATGTTATTTGAATGTGTTGGCTGTATGTTTCGTACTGTTATACTGCGGAGAAATAACGATTATGAGGTGTATGTTTGAATGTGGATTTGTGGTTGATAGTATGTTATGACTGGTTGAATATATATATGTGCAAATGTAAGGGTGTGGAAATGTCTGGATATCGTAGATGTGATTATATAATGTGTGACTTGAATGAGTAGATTGTTGTGTAAATCGAATGTCTGGTAGACGACTATGAGGATGTATTGTGAACGGAAGAGAAATCATGGTCGTGCTATTTTGGATTGAAGTGGATGTCATGGTTGGTTTTGCTGTCGACTGATGTATTAACGTGTTTGTGACAGTCCTCGGGTTAAATTGGAATAAAAATGGTTGTTTGAGGTTAAGGGAAAAGTTCACGTGATGATGACGTTTGATTGAGTTGTAAATTGACTGTTAAGAAGTATAGAATGGACTGAGGGGATAAATTATTAGTTTTCCTAGTGGATAGTTACCCTGCGGGTGTCCTTCGGGATTATCCCCTATATGTGCATCCTTCGGGAGCACTAGACTGATACGTGCATCCTTCGGGAGCACTAGACTGATATGTGCATCCTTCGGGAGC
>CM046891.1:9247371-9317777 GCA_025688845.1 Cucumis hystrix | reverse complement strand
CCCGAAGGATGCACATATCAGTCTAGTGCTCCCGAAGGATGCACATAAAGGGGATGATCCCGAAGGACACCCGCAGGGTAACTATCCACTAGGAAACTAATAATTTATCCCCTCAGTCCCTTCTAAACATCTTAACAGTCATGCTCAATACAGTCAAATTTCCTTATCACATAAACTTCCAATTTAACCTCAACAACCATATCATCCTAATTTCACCCGGAGACAATCAAAACATATCCATACCTCAGTCATCAACATAAATAACCATAACATTCACCTTAGTCTACAACGGCGCAACCATGATATCCCTTCCATTCATAACAACACTACCATAGTTGCATATCCTTCATTTGGTTTACGCAACAATTTATCCATTTCAGCCACACTTTATCTAAGTAAAGTCTACGAGATTCCGACATGTCCCCATCCTTATATTTGTACATATACATAACCAGACAGTCATAGCATGCATTCAACCACAAGTCCACATTCAAACATACACATCAAAATTGTATCCCTACTCAGTACAACGGTACGATTTATGCAGCCAACACATCCAAATAATATTTATTGAGTCCAGTAGAAAGTCCCTTACCTTAGCGTTACTCTAGTCCTTTGATTGAACCTAACTTCGTCAAGACAACCTAAACATAGGTAATTAGGAATCAATCACTTCCAATACTAATTTCCCCTATACAATTTATTCTATATATAATTTCCACAACTTACCCAAAAAGTGGAGGGTTGAACCTAACCCAAGTCGTTTGGAATTCAAGGGATTTAGGTGATGTCCACGCTTTGCACCTTCAAGAAACATTCCAAATCAATTTACTAACCCAACATATTGGTTATTAAAACAATCACCAAGAATCTCAACGGTTTATGACGAGACCAAAAACAACAGTAACCAAACGGCAGCAAGCGAAGCGAAACTGTGAAATGTTCAATTGAAAGGAAAATCAGTTTTTTTTTTTATTGGCCTCCAACTTACAATAATGGATGAATGTCGACTTGACAACTTCGACTCGCGGATTTGAGAGGAAATGCGCGGCTGGAAGGAGACGAAGGCGGTCGGCTTCGCGGACGGAGGCAGGCGGCGGCTGGGCAGATTTGTTGCGCGCGGCCGGCTGGCTTCGTCGGACTGCTGGAATGGCGGCGTGCGGACGACGGCAGACAGCAGGACGCGAAGATCTGGCGGCGCGGCTGGGTGTTCCGCGAACTACGGTCGGCTCGGACGGAGGAGTGGGACGCGGTCGGCTTCGTCGGAACGGAAGGAGAAAGGGAAAGGACAACGTGGCTCGAGCTTCGCCGGACGGACGGCGCGAGCGGGGAGGCAGTGCGGCTTGGGCTTGGCGGCGAGTTTGAACGGAAAAGGAAGAGGAAGAGGTGGGGCGGCGGCTGTCGGCTAGGGCAAGGAGAAGGAGAAGAAAAAGGAACAAGAAGAAGGGGGGGGGGGGCGTGCGTGAGGGAGAGAGAGGGAGGGAAATTTTTTTTATTAATAATAATAATAATAATAATAATAATATTTAATAATAGAATAATATTATTTTATTATTACCTTTTTTTTTTTTTTTTTTTTTTTGGTTTTTACAAAGAGTGACCGAAAAATAGAACAAAACAAGAAAAAAATACTAAAAGGGAAAAAAAAAAAGACAATGAAGAGAAAGGAGGAAATAGAGGGAGGAGTTCAAATAGATCACCAATGAAAAATGTATTATTAACTAATAAATTTAAGGTTAACTTTCATAAACAGAACAAATGAGCAAAATATTTACGGCTCGTGTCACAAATTGAAAAAGCCCATGGAATTTACAATTTTTTAAAAAAACTCCAGGTTTGCCCTTTTTTATCATCGTCTTTCTTCTTTTCTCTTGTGCGGTCTTTTTTCATCTCTTATGCGATTTTTATCTTTGCATAATCTTTTTCTCTTCTTCTGCAATTTTTTAAATATTTCCATTTGCACTTCATTTTCATATTCTTTTTTATGTAATTTTTTCCTTGCCATCGTCTTTTTCTCATCTACTGTTATTTGGTTCAAGATCGTGTGATAAATATAAAAGATTGTGAATTTTTTTTTTTGGGATATTGGATTGACAAATGTAAACGATCATGTACAAAAAATAGCCAAATCTAAAGAACCGTGTTCCAAATATAAACGATCGCGTACCAAAAAAATCTTAGAAAAAAAATCGTTTAGATTTGGCTACCATAATTTAAACGATTAAACTAAACGATAGTGTGCCAAATCTAAACGACCGCGTACCAAAAAATATTTGAAAAAAATCGTTTAGATTTGGGACGATAAAAATAACCAAATGTAAACAATCATTTCCCAAATATATAATGCACGCTAGATGCCAATTACTCACGAGGTATTTTCAGTATTTTTCATTGTGGACCTGTGAGTTTTTTCCGTTTTCGAAATTGTTCTATAGCGTGTAAATATTTGGCCGCTTTGTTATATTTTTTAAAAGACCCCTAATTGAAATATAATAAATTGTCTATAACATAATAAAAGTCTTCAATCAAATATGACATAAAAAGATATTAAAAACGTAACGGTAATTTAAAAAAATATCATTCCACAATTGATAAACCTACTTCAATAAGGAAAGTTTATGGTTATAGCCAAATCGTTCACAACGGCCACATATCATGAGAACAGTATGTAGTAATTAATGTCAATGATAATCAATAAGGGTCCGACAATAAGTATCTTTATCAAAGATGATGTCCTGTTTGGTTTACATAATTCATTTATGTATATACTAATTATACATAACCATGAGAGATAAAATCAGAAACAATAAATAAATGAGGCTCAAAGTGTCAAATGACATAATCTTGATAATGATATCTATTAATGCCCGTACGCTCAACATGATCACTGAACGTCTTTAGTGTCAATCCTTTAGTCAATGAATTTGAAAACATAAGTCTAGTGTTAATGTGTTCAATTGACATCTTTTATTTTTGAACTTCTTCTTTAACGACAAAGTATCTTAATTCCTTATGTTTAGCACCTTTAGAATATTTTTCATTTTTTAGAAGAAAACTATTCCCAAATTATCACAATAAATTCTCAGCGGCTTAGTAGTACTGTCAACAATTCCAAATCCTGATATAAAGTTCTACTGCCATAAACCATGAATTGTAGCCTCAAAGCATGCTACAAATTCAGCCTCCATAATGGATGCAACAACAATTTCATGAAATTGCTCCTTCAGTTAATAGGAAAAAAATAGGGATTTTCGTGTATCCACCAACCCGACAAAATGTGAATATGAATATCCAATCACCTCAAGATGATCATATCTCTCGTAAATAATCATATAGTCCTTTGTTTCTTGCAATCCATTTTCTTACCAAAAAAGTTATTACTAATTAATTAGTTTTTAAAAACAATTTAATTTTTGGAGATTAAATTTAAGATTTACTAAATTCAATATAAACGGATATATCTAAATGTATATATAAACAATTTAATGAAGGCATTGTTGAAAGTAATTTTCCCTCTTACTCTTCTCTTCAAGACCAAAAGCTACTTCCCGCTCGTGATTCTGCACTGAATTCCTACATTTCAATTACCACTGAGGCCTTGAATCCATTGCTTTCTAAATTCCTTTCTCAATTTTCTCATCGAAGATCAATCCCTATCATGCTCCTCGGGAGGTCCTTTCAAGTTATCGGAATTCCATGGCCCGATCTCAACGATGGATTGTTCTACAACGATGTCGTTAAACCCCCCGACTCCGGTTCGTTTTCTTTCTATTCAACTTCCACTTTTCTCCTTAGAAATTTCAATTTCATCTTTCACGATTTCTTCTTCTTTGCGTGATTATATATTTCCAGGGAAGTCTTTGATCCACTTCTATTCTTTGAAATATAAGAGTTCGGCTCCACTGGAGGGGTAAGTTCTACTAAAACTCTATCTAGTTTATCGGATTATCTTGTGTTTCATATCTCTTACTCTTAGGTTATTGCTGATCATTAATGTAGCTTGTTTTGCATCTATTACTTTGCAGCTGGTTGCAGCGAATTAAGAACGAACAGGTACGGTGGTCTTTAATTTAGGCAATTGAGGACATATGTGAAAGAGGTATTTCATTGTAATTTATTCTTGAAGTATTTTGAAACAAAATCAATTTGGTAAGTGTAGATTACGATCGATGGTGAGGTTATCACAGATCCAGAAACTATTCTCAGGTTCTTTACTTTGTTTCCTTTGCTACAGATTTTATTGGCATGTTTAAAAGTTTCCATCACACCATTAATTGTTTTCAAATATTACAAATCTGTAGAATTGGTTCTGATTTGGTTTATCGTCGACTTCCATGGAAAGAACCGGATACCCCTTATGTACTCGAGATTCTTTACGAAGACGATGAAATGGTAAATGCATTATAGCTGGTTCTTTCTTTTTTGTTGTAATCTGTGTTATTGGTTGCTTCGAGTTTCCATGAAGTTTTAAAGTACCTTCTATTCTTCAGATTGCATTAAATAAACCGTCTGGCTTGCAAGTGTTACCTGGTGGTGTTTTTCAGCAACGGACAGTTTTGACACAGCTTCAGTGGTGGTCAAGTAAGCAGAGTTTCTCCGTCTCAGAAGAGTTGCACCCTGTTCCCGTTCATCGTTTAGGAAGGGGGACTTCAGGTTAGATTGCATAAACCCAATGGTGAACGAGATCATCATTTATACGTGGAAGCTTTATTATTATTTACTATCTTTGTCGGATATCTGAGTACTTGTCACCCTATGCCAATGTCAAATGAAGATTGTATGCGATAGCATTATATGCACAAGGCATTAGCACTTTGTGTTGGAATGAAACAACGAGCTGATACTGCAGTGGGATGTTGAAATGTGGAATTAGTTATGAGATTTAGGGTGCTTCTTTCAACTATAGATGTCACCTTTTTCTACTTGGTGTGCCGTTCCGTAAGAATTTCTCTAGCACCCTAAATAGAGGATAGGAACACCATCAGTTCATTTATCAACATTAGGTATCTTTGAAGAATTCTGTATTGCTACCACATTTCTTGGTTTAAATAAAGCACTATTTCTCTAGGTTGTTGTGGAAGTTCATATTGCCGAAATTAATGCCAGAGAGATATTTCACTGTGTCTAGTACTCTCAGTTTGATAAACACCCAAAGTTGATACGCTAATCATGTGTTGTCCTTTTACAAGATACCATTTACTTTTGGCCATGGACTATTGTCAACTTTTTGGTAAATGGATTATTTTTCCTCACTTTCATGATACACTAATCAAATATGTTGGAAATGTACTTCAATTTGGTCTTTAAAATGCTTCACTATTCCCTGCTTATTTCTATTTACAAATCCCTCAGGAATATTATTATGTGCAAAAACAAAGCTCGCCAGAACACAGTTTGCTGCATATTTTGCTGAGGGAACATCTTCCGTTAGAAGAAACAGGTTTAGGAACATACCTTTAGTACATTTCTCGCCTTGTCTCTGCATGTGGATTTATATATTCAGAGAATGATAGTTTGTTTGTATTTCCTATAAGCTGATAACCTTTTGTCTCCTACCATCTTTCAGTGGCTTTCCTAGTTCGTAATCTTCTTGATCGTAAAATTTAACTTTTACCATTGTGGAAATTGTGAAAATTTATACCCTTGAGTCCTTTACTAAAAGGTCAAATATTAAAAAAAAACATGAAGATTCTTCTCAAACATATGTTAGGTGCACATGCACCAATCGGGCTGAAGAAGGTTCTGGTTCTGGATTTATGATGTCTACCATATTGCTAGGTTTCTGAATAATGATTTTGGACCACTAGTTTTGCAAATCTAGAAAGATAAATACATGTGAATTCTGTCTGGTAATCAAATAATTGGGCTGTCCGTGTGAGTATTTCATTAATTTTAGTTCCTTTTTTATTTGTCAAATAAAGAAAACAAGAATGAATAAATAATATGTGGACGTGGCTGAAGACGAAGCAATCACAGGTTATGGGCATACGTGGATTCGGTCAAAGAAGCTAAGGAAAGTGTGTCGTCATCTAGGCTAGTACCGGAAACTCTACATTGATAGGAGGAAAATCTTTTGTGTATATATTATATAGATTAAGTTACCAGAATTGATAATTTTTCACCTCATCTGCACCTTAATATTTATAAAATTCTGGATGTTTTAGTTGCTAATTTTGGAACCCAAGTTACTGGTTTTCAGCTGTACTCTCTAGCAAAATATAAATCACCATCAGCCAAAATGACATAGACATTAGAAACATCTGATTGTGTAATGTCTTCTTTTTTTTGGTAAAATGTAAGGGTTGAATGTAATTTAGTTGTTAACTGGGATAGCTCTTGTTTTTAAGGACATTTAGTCTTATATTTGTATCGGTGATTGATTTCCACCATATTATTAATGTTTGAACCCGACTTAGAAACAGCACTACGGAGGAAGGTACAAAAAGGAAAATTTCAAAAATATATCGTGCGCTTGTGACTGGAATAATTCATGATGATGAGGTATATATATATTGATATTTCTCATATAACATCTTGTGGTTATAGTCTTGTAGCATTTTCATTTCATCCTTAGAATTTTTCTACTGTTCCCATTCTTGTAAACGGTACTGAGCTAGTAACATTAATTCTACAATGTTACATGTTAGATGATAATTGTTGGACAATCTATTAGCAAAGGTCGTTTGTTCTGAAATAACATAAAGGTGACGTTGAAAACTCTAAACCTAGTTGAAATTTTAAATTTGTTGCAAATAGTTGCGGCGCTTTCTCCCCGAGTTAGTGTGCAGAATAATAGAGGGTTTGGTCCAATAAGTGGTCATTATATCACCGTAAATTGAAGCGTTTTGTTTCTATGCTTCCTTGCTTCATATATATATGATTGAGAATTCTTTTTACAGGTGAGCGTTGACCAGCCAATTGGAAGGATGCAATATCCTGGGGTTGCGCAGGGCCTGTATGTTGCCACTCCCTCAGGTTTTTGGTTGCATTTTATATGTTGATTCTTGAGAAGACTGTTGCTACCATAAATTGTACCATATAGGGAAAGCATAAACGATAAATCTCAAAGTTTTTGGCTAAGAAAGGGGAGTGCCATAATTGATGGAGTTCTTGATAAATATAGATGTTCATCACGTTATTCTACTGTTCATGTTTATTTCCATTGTATATCTAACCGTTTCTTCAATACTTATTAGCTTCAATACTCAATCACGTATGCTTTTTTGAACTAATAACTTGAGCAGGGAAACCAGCTTGCAGTAAAGTCAATGTTCTTGAGAGAGATGAACAAGGCAAACACACATTGGTCCAGGTATCCCATTTTGTTGCACATTCTGCTTGTACTTCAAAACTATGAATTCTTTTTCTGCTGTGCTGAGATTTACTGCCAAGCTTTCAATTCTTCACTCTGTTTTTATAAATTAGTTAAGATCGATTGAGATGGCATTCATTACTTTTGCAAGTCATTTCAATAGATTTGCATCTGGTGTAATAGTGAAAAATCTTCTGAAAAGGAGAGTGAATAGTGTGATGTACTACAGTTTAAAGACTTTAAGTTACGTCGTATATTTACAGGTAGAAATTCAGTCTGGACGGCCCCACCAAATCCGTATCCACCTTTCTTCAATTGGACATCCTCTATTAGGTAATGCTGTTAAAAGTAATTCATTCATTCATCAACTTCTAAATCTTTTTAAGTTCTCAACTTCATTATGAGTGTGTTGAAAATTCTTTGCTAAAGTTTTCTTTCTTTTTCTTTTTCCTTTTTTTGGTAGGTGATCCTCTCTATGTTGCTGGCGGGCAACCAAACTGCCTTCATTTTGAGGTAGTAAATCAGAGTTTTGCAGAAGACGGGTATGAAGTTGGTGTTTTGTTTAATTTCATTCTTTATATTCTTGTCAGCATGAAACAATTTTCTTTTTCTTTCTTAAAAAGTATTGTAAAACAACTTAGGACGGGGAATTTGAACCCAAGACCTCTTATTCTCAGATATATATAGGTGTTAGTTGAGCTGAACTCATATTGGCCAACATAAACGTTTAAGTCCCAGTAACTATTGCGATTTGCATCTTTCTTTAGATATATGAATTTAATTCTGAACCAAAATTCATTATTTCAAAATTTAACTTGATTTTTTGGAAACATTGATAAAATAACAAAACAAAAAATTTAGAACTGGAAGAAATGCCGTCTTTATAAGCTATATATTATGATGTGCAGAGGTTACGAAAGGCCTACGAAACCTGTGCCTGGAGATTGTGGCTACTACTTGCACGCACATCAGTTGATTCTCTATCACCCAAAAACAAATGAGGTATGTTCGAAATCTTCCTGAGATATTTGCGTCATTTAGGATTTATTCATGTGATAGGCACTCGTAATTGTGTGAATTATTTGTGCATTCTTCTTCTTCTCTTTTTCTTAATTCTTTCTTTTTGTGTATTAACTAAAGAAAGTACAAGGGTTTTCTTGTTTTGTTGAAGGTTGTGAAGATCATTGCACCACTTCCTCCGATCCTTCGCCCACGTTGAGTCTGAAGATGTCCACAAGTGAAGTGGATGGATAGATGTTTGCATGCATGTCCCGAAGATTAGTTCTATTCCCTTTTCATATACTACTTCACTACTTTTTTTCTTAATTTTTAATCGCTCGTTGGTAGGAGGTGACTGAAAACACAATAACAAAATCTCTTTTTTAAAAAATTAAAGTAATTGAAACTTGTTTTGACCTTTTGAAAGGCGAATGATGTTTAGTTTAAACAAAGTAAGAATTTAGTGAGGGGTTTTATCAAACCAATCTTATCATCTATGAACTAATTAAGTTCTAAGTTGTTACCAATCAGACTGACTAAATTTATAATAACAAAAATTTTATGGACATTCTTACAGAACCGTATCCTTCAAATGAACGTGTTAACTCTGCAATGGGCAACTGGTTGAATATAATTTTTTTTTTGTTTTGTTTTCCTAGAAGACGGCAATAAGAACCGTCAAATTCTGCTATTGATTAATCAACATGAAAGAAACTATGATACATGGGGGGTTGCAGCAAAAACAAAGAATTTGCTGCTGAGAAGGCCTCTCTCTCTATCGAAATGGCTCTCTCTGAAGCATTATATATAATTTTATCTACTAACCAAACCTAAGTTCTCTCTCATATTCTATTATGACCCACCACCACCATCGCCGCCCTCATTACAACAACTCTCTCCTACATTCATTCCTCCAACTACTTCCTCCTTCCTACTATTATTTACCTCCCTCTTCTGGGTTTCCTCGTTTGAGTTTGATGTCTCTTCCTTGCAACCAGATGGTGACTGCTCGGTCGGGGAGGAGGCTGGCTTAGAGAGATGATTGAATGTAGGATATCTGGATAGTAGGGTGGTGGAATCAGGCAATGACGAAAGCCCAGTGCGTATTTGGTTGCCATCCCAAATTCCATAACTTCTTGAGGGAGTATCCTCCTCTTGGCCTGGAGAGTTCTTACAATCGAACTTGGCTGTACTTAGATTCCCATGGCTGTTTACTTTCAATCTACGCTTGAACTTGTGGTGAGGCTCGGTTGTCTTGATTCCATTCTCACTGGATCCAGATTTTGAACTCGGCACAAATGAGGAATGTGTAAGAATTTGACCAAATAATTTTATGTCGCCATTTCTAGACGATTGTTCAGAATCAGACAAACTACGTGAATGCACTCTAACATGATGACGCCCTTGTTCCTCCTTAGCCGATGATGTTATGTGAGAGTTTAAGGGTATTGAAGGGCAATCTGTTGCATGGGAATCAGCTTTATCACCTCGAGCTGTGCTAGCATCGACATTTCCTCTCTTGGTTTCAGTATCTGAAACATTTCCAACTGATGTTGCAACCAAAACAGAAATGTCTTGTTCTTTTGCATCAGACATGACTACATGTTGCTGCTCATGTATCAAACCATTCTTATCATTGGCAGAATTCACTGACTGGCAATCGTCATCAAAACCCGATTGAGAGCCATCCTTCCTAGTACATTCATCATCTGACACCATAGCATCCACAGCAGCATTACTACAAGTCTTTGAGGATGGATTACTCTCTTTGACTTCCTGATGGGTAGATTGCAGATTCATGGATTCCGATTCACCACCAGTTATACTCATTACAGACTTCAGCAAGTCATCAACTACCCAAGAGCCAACCAGTTCACAAGGAAAGGCATCTTTGGTATCTACACCTCCTTCACCATTGCTTCTATCAGCATCATGCCCATTTCCATTATCTGGCATTTTCTTTGCAGAACATATTAAATCCAACCCGAGGCACTTCCGTGCTTTGCTAAAGAAGACCTTGCATTGGTCCGTGGATTTTGATCCTACATGGGTAGAGATCACAGAGAAATTCTTCCCATAAACTGACACTGCTTCTATGAAAAGAGACTTCTCCCCATCTGTCCAATAGGAAGGACCCATTTCTCCACAACTCTCGTCAGAAAAAAACTCATTGTCAACATACCGTGGAACATTGGTTGTCATACGCCGTCTTAATATGGTTGTAGCACCCTTTTTGCACTTAAAATCCTGAGAACTGTCTCCTCGGTTGAAATTACTAGGGATACACGAAACCATGGCTTCTGAAGAAAGAGAACCACATATACCAGCCAAAACATCAGCAGCCACCTTTTCTCTTTCATTTCCAAAACCATTAAGACCTTTGGCCCTTTCTGATAGATCATCATCGAATTGAGTTATGTGATATGAAGTTCTTCCACCTGACCTGCTGCTGGAATACTTATGAGCACGGGCAGTCATCGTTGAGGCGGCACCCAACATGTCAAGAGAAGCAGCATTCGTTTCTGGATTCCATTTCTTCCCTGTTGTCATCAAATAGTTACTGGTGGAGGACTTCACTTTCTTCCCAAACTCCAGCTTCTTTGTTTTCTCAAAGCAATCAGACTTGTGGTTTTTGTAGTAGAACTCGACACAGTCTGCTGTTGTCTTATGATCAAGAAAGGATGCAATTTTCCCAAAATCTTTCCCAAAACATTCTAACTTCTCCATAAAAACATCTTTCTCTTCTGAGGTCCATGGATTAATCATTGCCCTTTCCTTCTCAACTGCGCAAGGGTTCTCAACTAATCCGTTGTTAGAGATGAACCTTGAGCCCATCTTATCCTTCTGGTCGAGAACTAATGCGGGCATCTTCAATGTCCTCCGGTACTGCTTAATCTGGGGAGTAGAAAGCTGCATGCTGACATGCTTAAGTATCTCCGTGCTAGGAACGGGGTTCAGATTTCCTGCAGCAAGGCAAGTTTTAAAATTCAAAATGATTATATCAATTGTATCACATTAGGAGATTCTTCTCCAAAGACGTACTCCTTCCTGATTTAAAGAGGAAAAAAATTTACATGAAGGTAAAGTGATGACGAAAAATGAAAAGGGGAAAATCCTCAAACGAATATCAGAATATCACAATAGCAAACGTGAAAAATGAAAACAAAACAAAACTAGTATAATATTGCTGAGCTGCATTTGTACTAATACCCCTATGCTGAAGGAAAGAAATATACCATCAGAAAATGCTTTCGATCACATGAACTAATTTGATCAATCATGTTCATATCATACTCAAAAAACCCATTGTAAGTTTATATTAATAAAGAGTAAAGACAATCATATTTGAAGTGAGCAATTATCCCTTTATTTAAGAACGTCATACTTGACATACTACTTGAATATAATTATTATGCCAAAAGACCATTCCCTCAAACTACTTCCACTTTCGACTTTTCAATTACTCAAAATTAACATTTAGCTCCAGATAACCTATTTAATTCTAAATGACTATAGAGGTGGTTACCTAAAACGAGAGTTCGAATGAGACGTAATATTTCTAGAAAAAAAAACTGTCACCACTAAGGCTCTTAATTTAAATAAAAAGAAATAGAAACAATTGCTTTCAAACAATAGGAAGGGCCAAGAAAATCAACAAGCCCACCAAAATCTCCCACCAAAGAAAGGGGGTTGGCTCCGATGGATGACTATTTGATTGAATTTTTTTTTAAAACTAAACTTATGAATATTACTTCTACCCATAAATTGTTTCTGCTTTTGGAATTTGGCAAAGAATTCAAGTGTTCAATTAAGATGAAAATCATAACAAAGAGGTTGTATTGAAGTTGTAAGGAAACATAGTTTTCAAAAACCAAACAATCATCAGACAGGGCCCTAAATTATTATTAAGGCGGCACACCTTCCTCTCCCCTTCCAAATAAGTAGTCATTTCCCATACAAAAAAGAACGTGCAGTCAACTTATTTAACATCACAGTGCCGATTCACAGTACCTCAGGACAATAAAATTAATTCGTATATCAAGTTCAGTATTTAAAAACTAAAATATGAAGAACGATGCGGATGGTCAACAATAAGATTGGTCAGGTGGAAGAAATTTCACCAAACAACCCAAGCACTTCAAATAGGGTGATATTGGGTAGAGAAGCCAAAATTAACACACGTACATTTAGTTTAAGAATTAAAATATAAGTTAAGCTTGGGATAAGCAAACTAATACCCATGACTCAGAGAAGTTAGAGGACCAAATAGCACAGAATGGAAAGCAGATACAAAACTTGAGGCAAATCAAGTTATTAAAGTGGATATAAGAAGAGGCAAGTTTAGAGCAAAACCTGTTTAAAACATTCTTGAACTTAAGGACATAGATTAGAAGTTTCCTTACCTGGTGAAGGCATACGGTATCGAATGGAAGATCGGTTCTTCTGATAGCCACTGTAATTTGTCCACAAACTCAACTGATGTTTTTTCTGAGATTTAGCTCGTAGCTTCCTTACAGGAGGCACATGCAAATTCTCCTTCCACAAAGACTGGTACGCTTTAAACTTAAGGGTAATTACTCTCTCCTTAAATCTTAGTAACCGTTTCCTCTTTGCATATCTCTCTTTCACTAAACATTGATTCTGTGCGCAGGCATTTGTACTCCAAATATCAATCTTACGTTCATTGGTAGGCAACATCCCGATTAAAGCTTCAGAAGCCTTACATGCAGATTCTTTATTGGATGCCAGAATTAAATCAGACACACTATCTCCTCCCTCAGCACATTCATACATATCATTAGCAACAGGATGTACTGTGACACCTTCACTCTTTATAGGCATGCTATTGTCTATATAGGCTGCAATATTTTCTTTCACACTGCAACCATAAATTGTTAGCTTCTCTTTCATGACAGATTCCTTCACATCCAACCTCCCAGACCTATCCTTATCAGCATACACTTCTTCCAAGTCACTTGTAGAATGTGCCATCGTTTTTGAAATAGTATTTGCAGAAGTAACAACTGGCAGGGTAGCAACTGCATTAGCGACATTGTTTTGCTTTTCAAAGAATTTATCTCCCACCAGCAAAGAACTGGATGCCAACGTGAAAGAAAAGTAACCCTTACTTTCAGATTTCAACCCCTTCAGCTCATTTTCAAGTAAATCAATTTCAGACTCAGTTGTCTCCAACACTTTAGAAATTTGATTTTTATATATAAGCAGCTTACTCAAGGCAGTGGAATCCACTGAAATCGAATCATTAGATTGCAGCAGCTGAATGAGTGGAGAACACAAATTAGCTATTGAAAAATTATCCAACTTCTCTACAGTGGACGTTTCCTCATACTGATTCTGAAAACAAGAGCCAGGTGAACCATGAAAGTTACTGACATCATTATCACTCGATGCCTTTCCAAATGATTTTTCATCCCCACCTACACATGAAACACAGATGCAGAAGTTTGATTTCAGTAAAATGCAGCACATTTCACCTAATAGCAAGAAAGACAACAATCTGGAGTGATCACAAGACACGACAGGATTTAGAAGCAACAAATTTTCTAAATGAAACCCTTTACTTTATGATACCCTCCAAAACTACTCACTGGCGCAAGATGTATACCATTGTAATGGATATCAGAAATTTCATCCATCAAATCACTGTTGACCTACCCCCCCCCCCCCCCCTCCCTCTCTCTCTCTCTATATATATATCCACCAAGAACCTCCTACTTCTGATATGCCTACTAATTCATCCCTCTTTGTAGTAAATAATATAACAACTTTCATTGAGGAAACAAATGAACGAATACAAGAACCAAAAACAACCAAGCCCGCAAAAGGAAACCAACTAGAGAAAGGGCCTCCAACCATACAAATAGTCTTAAAGAATAATTACAAAAGATCTTTGAAATCAAAGCCAAAAGGAAAAAATGAAATCTAACGAGGGGCCACATATCAATAGGATTCACTCTGACCCTCCAAGCACAATTCTTATTTATGCTCAACCATCCTGTTAAAAGAATGCTCTACCATCAAATTATTGTTTACTTTTCTTGCGATCTTGTCAACAATCAAATTATTATCTAAAAAATCTTGTACTACTGGTTTTACGTATCTTCAACACATACCTAATTTTTACAAACATGCTTAATTCTATTTACTCTTTTGTTGATCTGCCCTTCATAATTTAGTTTATTAGCATCTTCTTACTCATTGATCCCCTTCACCACCACGAGGAAATTTTTGTCTTTTAAGCTCACATAACCCTTCTTTGGCATTCCCATGTCTCCAAAAGATGAGAACTTTGAGAACCCTCTCCTCCTCTTAGAGTCTGCTGGTACAATGAATGTTTTTCCCGCCCCCCTCTAGGACTCACTTACCCTTCCCCACTGTTGCTTTTGATCCCCTAGATTCCATGTTCTGGTTCTTGAAGTTAACATAAAGACAATCGTGTTTTCTTACACATTATTGCCTCCTATGCCACAATAATACGCTTAGTTCATTAAACTATAGCATGTAGTTACTGATTAGTGATTACCGTGTTTTCTTTTCTAAAATTTGTAGCTTCTTATGGCAATGAAATATTTAAATTATCTGATAATTAGAGAATTTCTTTTGTAATTTTTGTCAACTCTGATTGAGACTATTTTGTATTCAATATAAATCTATATATAATCATTAATATCTTCTTCTACTGGAATAAGTTGAATGCATGAAAATTTGAGATATTATCACTTGATAAACACCGTGAGAAGTGAAAATTTGCCCCACCATAAGAAAAGCAAAAAAGAGCTGTTTACCTGGAGGGGAACCACTAATGACAGAAGAAGGGGTGGCAGGTGAGGTACAATCAGCAAATCCTGAGCCTCGGGGGCCTTTTTCAATCAAGCTAGAATTCAGAGAATGAGTAGATTCTGCATTAATATTTGTGAAGGCAGTGCTACCATCAGGAACTTCGACCTTTTTTTTCTCATACTTGGCAAGTCCCTCACCCCATCCCAGCCGCGGCTTCTTCCTGGCACTTGCGTCATCATAAGGGAGAGAAGACATGGCACACTCACCATGGTCAGCTGAAGGAGAAAAATTTTGTGATACATTTTTCGACACCATCTCAGACTTTCTGTCATTAGAATCTAAAGCATCAATGCTCTTTTTGCTACTGGAGTGGCCGGATGTTGAAGTCCGTGAAGACAAGCCACCAGAACGTGTCCATTTAAGAGGCTTCCACCCTGAGGAACTCACTGTATACTCCCGATCACGTCTCTGGTTAGTGCCTAACCCATTGACATCATCGACCTTATCATGCTGGCCTTTTACCTTTTCTCTCGGGTTTACAAAGTCAGAATGAGAATGAGGGGGATATATCAGCATATCATGAACTGACCTCTGATCATAATTTAGATCATGCTGCATTCTACCACCATTGTTTGTAGACCCATTACTTGTTGCCCAAGAATGGCCTTTCCAATCTCTTTGACTAAAAGATCTGCTTTCCCTACCGTTCCTAGCATACTTCCCATCGCCATGTGAAACAGATGGCCGGCTACTGACGTTCTCCAGCATCTTGTTATTGAATGACATGGAAGGCCCATAACCATGACCATATTCCTCAGAGAACACATGCCAACCCCCCTGCCTACCATGACCTTCAGAAATATTTCAAAAAAAGAAAAGGAAAATGCAAAAGAAAACACAATCAATACAAGCAAAGGATCTAACATGGGGCAAAATTTGAAACAAAATAATCCGAGCAATTTCTGTAGCAAAACTAAGATTTCTAGTTGGGACTAATCCAGGCGAAAACCTCAGATCTAACCACCAATACTTTATAAAATCATGAATATATAACAAACCCTTGGTTCAATTAGATCTATCAGAAAGAGAGGATCCAGAATTTAATGAATGAACAGAAGAAAAACTTTTCTTGGGTTTCAATTAAGCAAAACAATAGTAGTATATGGTCGGAACTACGAGTCTCCATAAAGAGCTCAACAGGGGAAGCGATGTAGATATCTTTTGATTCTATAAAACCTAAATAATTCAAAAAGAAATCAGAAATGAATGAATTGCTCACCTGGCGGTCTGCGAAAATCACCTGATCCCCACCTACTAAACTCACGGGATCCGTGACTCGATGAGTCTCTCCATCTGGGTAAAGGTCCGAGGAACTCTGACCTCTCGTGTTTCCTCTCCTTGAAGAAGTCCTTCCGATCCCAGGGCAAAGGTTCAGGCGGCATGAAAATGAGGCCAATAGCATGGGCACCCTCAAAGAACAACCGTTTTCAACGCACAGCACGAGGAGCGCCCCAAATAGCACCGCCGGAAATCAATTCAACTACTTTCGCAACCATGTCAAGCAAGAATCCTCAGTAACAAAACTTTCATATCCTACCAAAGGAATTGCCAAAGAGAAAACCAAAAACAAAATCAACTCAACACAATCATATCGATCGGTTCTGCCTCCTTTCACTGGATGTCTAAGAACGAAAATACGCCGATATGTAGCAGCCACACCACACGGGTAACTCCCGACCAAATCTTGAAGAAAAACCAACAAAACGAGGAGGAAAAAACAGAAGGAAAAGCTATACAGGCGTACGTGATGAATAGAGACTGAAACGGGTTTGAAATTGAAAGGGTTTAGAACCAGAAGGAACCGACAATGGCGATTGAAAAGCTCTGAGACATCACATGCAAAACCTCAATCTAAGTTAGAGTTCGCAATCTCCGCCCTTCGTATCTCCTCAGCGACCTTCAATCTCTAAACTCTCTCTCTCTCTCTTTCTCTGATGGCGGACGGAAAATTTTGCCTCCGGAGCGAGAAAGTGAGAATTTGAGCCGATAAGGGATGAAAGAGAACCCTGACAGAGAAGAGAAAGAGAGAGAGATTGGTTCTCCGGATCTCAATTAAACTCTCAACCCTATTCAATATTTTTCTTTTAGCGTCCGCTTTTTTTCTTATTTCTCTTTTACTCCCTCTTCTTTTGTTAATATCATTTTTGTCCATTTCTTCCCTGGGTTGGTTGGATTAGATTTGAGGACTTTTTTTTTTAGATCAAACTCAATTATTCAATACTAAATTTTGTCTAGCCTTTTATTTTTAAAATGAATTTACGAAATATTTTGGTTGGGTTTAGTTGATACATGTTTCTTAAAACATTTGTTTAAATTTTATTCTAAAAAATACGTAAAATGTTAATACATACCAATCTAATTTAATTACTTTTGTATATTGAATTAAGATTAATATCAACTTATACAATAAAATTTTTATTTTTTAAAGCACTAAAAAAACGTGTAACGTCCCAGGTCTAGGAATCGAAATTTGAATCCTCAGTTAAAGTTCTCTCCACAAACCAACATGAGTTTTGTCCTCACTCACATATATTTTAGAAAAATTTTCAAAATTTCACCCACAAAGAATTGTTCGAAAGCCACGGAAAAGAAGTTCACCCAACATATAATTACACGAAAATCACTAAAAGGAAATGTGCACCTTCTTGGTATAATCATTAACTTTAATTCTTTTAAACCTTTCTTAACCTTACTTTCATATCTTCAAAATTCTTCTTATTCAAATGTGATATCAATTCTTTGATGTTCCCTTCATGAACTTCAAAACGTTACAAAACACATGAGTTTGGTTAGGTTGATCGATTTTTTTAGACAATCGGATTTTTTGAATACTTCTAACTAGCATAGTGTTTGTACCATTAACCTCAAAACTTAAAAGGTTCAATTCTCCATAATACAATACTTTTACAAAACAAAAAGTTTTTGAAAAAGTCAATAAACTAATAGTAGAAATTAAATTTAAGATTCATACAAAATAATCATTATATTTTAACCTTATTTTAAAATTACTTTTAATTTATTTAGTTTGGTATGTGCAACTTAATATATTTAAACATAATCCTCATACTTTCCATAAATCTTAAAATTAATCCTATATTATTTATTGTTAACTTAAAAAAAAAAAGTTAATCTAAAAATATTTCTTTCGTAGGTAAACTAAATATATTCATTTAAAGGTTTCAAAACAACTTACCTATAAAATTAAATATTTTCCATAATAGTTTTTTTAACTACATCTAAACAACGTGTAAATTGAAACATATATGAAAATTTAAAATTATATAATTATTAGTTTGGAATTTAAATTGATTTAAACCCAAAAGTTTAAAATGATACCATTATTAATTTGTAATTTAAATGGATATAAATAACAAAATTCAATGATATAAACTGATATTTGGCCTATACTATAAAAACTTATTCGTGTCATTGTTATCGTGTGTTTTCTTTGCTCAATCTAATATCAATTGACTTATTAATTTGAGTCTAATTCGATATTAAGGCATAAACTAGGTTTTTTAAGACATTAATGTTGAAAAAATATACATTTAAACCATAAAAATAGATATTAATTTTTTTTCATCTTCCTTCGTTCTTTTAAAAATAGACAAATCTAAACGATTGGATACCAAAAATGTTAAAAAAAATCTAAATAATACCTAAATTTAAACCACGGTAAAATCTAAACGATGGTGAAAAAAAAATTGTGCAAATTAATATGGATATTTTCGTAGTTTTCAATATGGGCTTGTGTACTTTTTCTTTTAAAAAATCTCAAAACAAAATATACCGGAATCAATTTTTTTTTCTCTTTTCATTTCTTTTCTTTGCTTTCTTTTTTTTTTTTTTTTTTAATCTTAATTCGGCCCCTCTTTGTGTCTTCTCTTTCATTATTTCTAAAATTTCGCCTGCTTTCAGAGCATAATTACGGAACTGGGCCCATTGCGTTTCTTTATGCAATTACTATATTACCCCTTCACTCTCAATTTGATCTGCGAGACCTAGCGTTTGTTGGTGCCGATGAATATCGGCCGTTACGTCGACGTTTTAGACCAATTCTAACAAATTCATAAAATTCTATATTTGTTGATTTAATTTCTCCTTCAACTGTGGCCAATCCAATTATGTGTCTTTAGTTTCAAAGATAACAATCAGTTTTTTCTTTTCCAGTAAAAGATATCAATCACTTTGAATTTGGAAAAGTGTTTGAATTTTAAGAAATTAAGGAATTTAACTCTACTTATATTATAAAATGACAATGATATATTTTCATACAATAGAAAAAAAAATTACAAACTATTTACAATATATAGCAAAAAGTTTTTTACAGTGACTTCTTCCTAGTTGAGTGGAGCAGCTACTTCATCATATCAACATTTTCATCTACTGATCATTTATGACGCCATGGTGTAATACCAAAGACTATTTTTTGAATGAATGAATATCTTGCCTCTCAAATATGAGAGGAGGAGTTTATTTTTTGAGGAAAAGTAATACAAGTTGGTTACTTTGTAACTAACTAAGTAGTTTTGACAAATTATAACAGTAAGCTAAAACAATAAACTAGAAACCAGTAGGTGAGGAGTAGGTTTAAGCTATTTGATTTACATTATTCCACCCCTAAGCAACAAACTCGTCCCGAATTATCATGAAAGTTGAAATTCATTAGGTGCATGGTGTATGACCAAACCAACCTCTTATGTTTTGAACAAAAATATTATGTTGTATCTCTCGTAGAAGAAGATTGGTTGGCTCTTCCTTAATGCTTGGAAATTGTTCCAATAGCTCTTAGATTTTTGGTGGCACATGCTTCTTTGGATCCCTCTCAACGGGTGTATTATTGAATTCAGCCTCCGTTACCATTGTTGCTAATAATTCTTATATTTCAAAAGCATCACTATATCAATCCTGCTTGGTTCCTGAGATTTACTCTTTGAACTTAAGTTTTTCAATTGGAATCCCTTTTTCTACCTAAAAGAATTTTCAGCAACTTTGGCATATGTATTTGGCAGATTGTTTGTTGCATGGGATTCCCCGCATCATTCAACAATTGATCAAGATTAGCGATGAAGAGGTGGTTATTGGACTAGTTTGAATTAATGCCTTCTTCATTTTTCTTGTTAAGGGGCATTAGGACAATCTTCTTGTTCATCCATTGGAATACATAAGTGTTCTCCCTTCCTCTATGGATTGCTTGAACATCATATTGCCATGACCTTTCTAGCAAGAAATGGCAAATGTCCATATTTAGAACATCACACACAATTTGATCTTTATAAGTTCCTCCAATTGACAAAGGAACCAATAAATTTCACTAATTTGGGTGTCTCCACCATTATTGATCCATCCTATCTTGTAGAGATTAAGAATGAGGCTCTATTTTCAACTTGAGTGCAGTAACCAGCTTCTTGGAAACAAAATTATCGTTATTGTCACTGTTAATAATCATGTTGCACACCTTACTTTGGATGGTACAACGAGTCTTGAAGAGGCTATGCCTTTGACGATAGAAAATGTCATTTTTTGGGAGAAATTAGTACTCTTTGGAGTACACAAGACAATCTTTCTCCTTCATTGAGTTCTAAATTTTTTTCATCTTGATCAAAATCTCCTTTTTACTCTTCAATAAGGTCTTCATCTTCCTTTAGGATGGCTAGTCTTTCTTTTTGGGCAAGAATTTGAGAGATGGCCGGTTTGTCAACAACGAAAGCATTTGCTAAAGTTAGGTCTTTGATATACATTATTTGCTCTTTTCTCTGGAATTGCTTCAGTCTTCTTCCCATTTGGATCACTAGCTTTGTCTTTCTCTTGTTCTTTAGTGGACCGAGTAAAAGAAGAGTGTGCAACAATAGCTTTATTGTTGTTGTTAACATTCCACAAGCCTCTTATTGTGTTCTTCGTTGTGCTTAGTTTGTTGATCTCCTCTCCAGATTGTGCATAAGTGGTGGCATCAGAAGATTTAGAAAAGGTTGTAGTTTTACCTTTTACTTGATGTCAAACCTAAATCGTCTAACAAACTGAGCAATGAGGCATTGTTCATTCTCCATCAAATTAGTTTTTTTTCTCAGCCGGTGGAATTCTTTTATGTAATCAGCAACAATTATGGTTCCTTACCTTTTATGTAATCAGCAACAATTATGGTTCCTTATCGGTAATTTTGGTACTTATTATAGAGGGTTTGTTCGTAGTTGAGTGGAAGAAATCAAGCCTTCATCAACTTCTTCATTTTCTCATTAGAAGCAATAGGTATTCTTCTATTTGTCTTCCTATTAACTTTCGTTTGCTCCCACCGCATTGAAGCTCCAACATTCAATTTTAAAAGTTACTAGATGTACTTTCTTCGTCTCGGGTGTGTTCATGTAGTTAAAAAAAAATTCAGTATTTTTTGTTAATCAAGGAAAATTTCTATGTTTCTTTTACCGTCAAAACTATAAGATCTATTTTCATTTTATATTTTGCTGGCTCCCTTCTTCTATCATCAACATGTGGCCGAAATCTTCTATTATGATCATTTGTTGTCCTTTCTTGCAGTTCATCATCACTAGAGCTCTAATCTTAAGGTTCGCAGTAGTAATCTTGGATTCTTTGATGGGGTTCTTGGTAATCTTGGACATGTCTCCTCCTTTCTTGAACTTCGAACCTTTTTTCTTGATGATTTCGCCCAGCTCTATGTAGTCCAGCCCCACGAATGCCTCACTGCCCTCAATCTCGAACGAAGTCTCGATGTTCTTGATGCATTATTTGAAGAGGTGCTAAGTTTTCAAGTTGTTGCAAGACTTCTTGAAGTTTCGCTTTAATTCTCTCCATAGAAACTTCCACAGACAGAAAGCGTCATGAGGAGGTTCTTGGAGAGAGGACGAAGGTTTCATCAGCCTCTTGGTTTTAAGTAGGTTGCCCTGCTGCAGCCTATTGGTTTCACCGGATAACCATAGGTCTTGAGAGCTTATGGTGCTCTAATACCAATTGGTGTAATACCAAAGTCTATTTTTTGAATGAATGAATATCCCGCCTCTCAATGCGAGAGGAGGAATTTATTTATTAATGAAAAGTAATACAAGTCTATTACTTTGTAAATAACTAAGTAGTTTTAACAAATTATAACAATAAGCTAAAACAGTAAACTAGAAACCAGTAGACAAGTAGTAGGTTTAGGCTATTTGATTTACATCATTACAATATATGGCAAAAAGTCTTTCCAGAAACTTATTCCTAGTTGAGTGCAACTACTTCATCATATCAACATTTTTCATCTACAGATCATTATTGGCGACAACTTCTTCTATATCATCTGTGATCCATCCATAAAGGTATTCTCTTCTTCTTGCACCTTTTTCTTTATCATTCTCATTGTTATCTTCTTTTTTTCTTCTACTTTCTTCTTCTTAGTATTTAGAATTCTTTTAGATCTTGCTTATTTAGTTGTCTCAATGATGCTTTTCTTTCTTTTTCTTCTTTAATCAAATTCAACAACTCAAATTCAGCTAATAGGCATTGAAATTAATGTGATTTTGGTGGGGTTACAAGGTTACTTGAATTGATTGATGAATTTGAATTTAGTATATGTGATAGATTTCAATCATCGATAGACATATGTATATAATTATGCAATTTACTTCTTGGAGATGTTCTTTTCTGTTTTCTATTTGTTTGTGTAAAGATGTACATACAATTTGAAATGCTCTTTTCTTTACTTGTTGGTGTTTTTGTGTAGAAATGTTGGGATGTGAAAATCTCTCTATCACTGATAGGCAGTGATATCACTCTACCACTTTCTATCACTTGTTTTTGTAAAGATGTAGGGACATGAAAATCTCTCTATTACGACGTGAAAATCTCATTATCACTAATAGATAATGATATAACTCTATTACTCTCTATCACTAATAGACAATGATAGTGCTCTATCACTTTCTATCAATTGTTTTTGTTGTGAAGATGCAAGATATCATTGATAGACAATGATAGAACTCTATCACTTTTTATTAGTTATTTTTGTTGTAAAGATGTAGGAATGTGAAAATTTATCTATCATTGATAGACAGTGATAAACTCAATCGCTTTGGTTTTTGGTGTGAAGATGTAGAGACTTGAAAATCTCTTTATTGATAGATAGTGATAGAACTTTATCACTTTTTATCGCTAATATACATATTTTGTCTGTTAGTTTCTTATTCAATCTTTTTTTCCTTGTTTTACAGTAATTTTTTACTATGGTTGATGTTCCTGTAGTTGTTTTTTTTATGGTGAACAGTTGACTCATTACAATTTTCATGAGAATTATAGTGTTGCCTTGAATGGTTTAGTTAGTTTGACATGGAGTGAAACTTAGTTGGATGTTTCTATAAATTTATCAGCATTACTGGATTTTGGTCAAACCAATATTCAAATTGAAAGTTAAATTAATATGCTAGCGAAAGAGAATCAAACTAAAACACTCTAAATTTCACGAATTTTGAGAATTAAGCATGTTAAAAAAAATTGGAGAAAATTAAAATATTTAGAACACTTACCTTTGAAACTCAAAATTCTCCTTCAATTCTTAATGAAATAGGATGAAATCAAGCTGTGAACAATCACAAAAGTCTTTTCTAAGTTTATGAACACTTGATGATTTTCACTAAAATTCAACAAGTTCGTCATTTCAAAATTCAAATAACGTGAGGCCCTGATCGCATTATGTCTTACACGACAAGATTGGCCTATGCGACGAAACTGTTCAGTGACGAGAAGTGTTTACTCGAGGATCTCTTATGTTTTGCAAGCTTACTACACCAGGAAGTAGTGGCATCATCTTCGCGTAAGAAAGTCGTGACTGATTTGACTTTGTGACCCACCAGACTTCAAGATAAGGGAATGGTAGTGACATGTGTCGTTCTGACATTGGACCAATTCTCACTTTCGAACAGAAGTAATCATTCCAACATGGGAGACTTCATTGGAGGGGCTTATAAATAGAGGGTATCCGGGAACATTATAGCTGTTTTTTTATTTACCCTAAGCTTACTTAAGAAAGAACTTAGAGGATTTCCAAGATTATTAGAGATCCAAAACAAGCGTAATTCGACAAGAGTTGCAAGGAAGTGCAAGAAAGCTCTTGATTGAGGAGCTAGGCGAAGAAGCTAACTAATTATGATTGTGAGTGGTTTTTCTTATAAAATATTTTCCAAAATATTAAAAGGGATTTCTAAATGTGTTTAAATCCTTGAATATATGAATTATGTTATTTTTCTTATGACTTATGATTTTTAAAATGCATGAAATTTATAAATAAAATTGGACTTGTTATGAACTTGGAAGATGTGATGAGATGGTGAGTATTTGAGAAATGAATAAGTCTTGATATAAATTGAAATGATGAAATGAAATAATCTTTTGTACCCTACGCGATGTGATGCCCCACACTTGCTGTGTGATTTGGTGTGGAATGTCCTTTGCTTGTGTAATCTGGAATATAATACTTCATACTTGCTGTGTGATCTGGTGTGAGATGTCTTTTGCTTGTTGTGTGATTTGGCATTGGAAGACGCATTATGCATAATGGAATTGATGGAACTTGCTAAATGGGTTGAAACTACTCCTCATAGCTGCAACTTGACAAAAGAGTGTGGTAAACTGAAAATTTGTAGAAATACAAGTTATTATAGCTTCTTTTATTAGAATAATGAGGTCAAAATAGAGAAGAAGTATGTCAAAATTCATAGTTTATATTGAAATTGCATAAATATTTAGAGATGGATATTACAAAAGTTGTCACGCCTGTTTCACCATGTTTACAGTGTCTTAAAGCAAGATTAATAAGAAAGAAGAAACGAATGAATCACAAAGGATCTCACACCAACACTACACGTTTCAGTTGACAAATAACCCTCTTAGGAGAGAAGACCGAAGTACAACAAAGGAAAGGGGTTCACTAAAAGACAAGAATGGGAGTTGGAGATGATGTGACTTGCAACAGACACCTTTTGGCGGGCAGCGCTTACATGCTCAGAAGAATAAAAATTTCTCGCTGAAAGTTGCCTATAAAAGAACTCCACCTCCACCTTAACAAAGGGAGGCCTGTATGGACCAAGAGGCCAAACATATGAATAGATCGGTCGAAAGGTTCAAGTAGGCTAAAACCTAGAGAGAGAGCGACGGAAAGAAATAGCCTCTCTGCCATATGTAAACGAGTTTCTTCTTCTTCACTAATCAATCGTAAAAGTGAGCGTTGAGCTTCTGATGGGAGAAGAACCCACATTTCATTGGTCCCTAACTTGTAATATTATCCATCTTCTTTGTCTTCCATTTTTGTATTTCTCTGTAATACATGTGTTCATATTGTACAATGGCCGAAGGCCTACATTCTTTAATATATTGCATGATTATACTTTTTCAATCCATCGTGTCTTAACTTTCCATTCGTCAATGTGTTATTAGAAGTTAGAGTTTGTGATGACTTTTGATAAGCAGTTGAGCTTATGATTCTTCTTGCATTAGTTGAGCTATATTCATCGCCTAGCTAGCGTAAATCGGCAACTACCCAAGAGGGCAAGTAGCAAGGATAATGCTAATGCACACAAGAAAGAGTTTGGAGACAAACTCCTCCTTAGTGAGAATATTTCTGTCATTTGTATCCCAAAAGGTAAACAAGTGCGAAAGCTAAGTGCCGAGAGGTTGTTGTCATTAGTATGCTTAGTCACTTGGATCCCGAGAGGTGCGCAAGTGTAGCGTTTATAGACTTCGAGAAAAACTCGTCTTAATTGTGAGGTGTTGAAGTAAGTAATGTTGCATCGAGGCTCTCACATTGCTTAATCGTCTAATAATGCGTAGACCTTCCTTCAACTCCCTTATCACATATAAGTTAGTTCGTATCATCACCCGCAATTCATCTCCTCCCCCTTTACAGACTCTCTAGGTGTAGATAGAAGTAGAGTTCATTTTTACATTCTTTATACTATTCAATTTATTCTTTTATATTGCATGATTGATAAGTAAACTCTAGAACTAAACTTTGATATCAATTCCCTATGTTTGACTCTGGATCACCCATATAGACCTATCACTTCACTTATACTTGGGCAACCAGTAGAAAAACTTGTATTCGACAAGGGTTTAGTGGCTGCACGATAAGGAGCTACATAGTGAGTATTTCATGTTCAATGATCATGACCAATGACTTGTCGCATAGAGTTAATTGTACCCTTTAAGTCCTAAGTAAACTTACGCGGCATCCCAACCAAGTGCTTGGCGTCGTTGGTTAACAAAACACAAACCAGAACCACAAAACGCCCACGAACGACCAAGCAAGTTTTTGGTAAACGCTTGAGATGAGGAAATGGTACAAAGATGTGATTAAACAAGAAAAATGATTTTGCAAGATAATTTATGAGATGTTGTATGCGAGATGCATACTATATGATATGACTTGCATTGAAAGAGTTTGAAAAGAATGATTTCTATACAAATTACTATGAATAATTTGAAAGTAATAATTTTCACATGATTTACAAAAATTGTTGATAAAATCGAGATGTTGTAGTTCACCCAACATATTGACTAATTTGAATTAAACCTCATGTCTTACCGATTGAAATGATTTATAACTCGTTAAGGAAAATTGATTTATTAAGAGTGTTGATAAAAGATCCCACTCACTAGACATTTTTGTCTAAGTTTTCAAATGTTTTGTTTTAATCCACTAAGTAGTGAAGGACATCCAGTGTTAAATTTGCAACCTTGAAAGTCTATTGTGCCAATTGTGAAACATATCATTTGGTAGTAGCCATTGTCAACTCACATAACATATAGAAGCTAGGCGAGGAGAGTCTAATGTTGTCTTGTGCTGTACTTAGTTTCTTTAAATTTGAAATAATGTACTTTTTGAAGCAATATAAATGAAGTACTCTTGCTATTTTCAAAATAAATTCACATCTTGCATTAATTGGTTGGTTGTGTTTTTCTCGCTTACTAGGCATTTTACCTGTCATCTCATAGAGAGTCTCACGTAGAATGTCTAGGCAGCCACGCCTCCACTTAGTCGCATAGAGTGACTTTGAAGCGAGACGTGACAAATAAAACTTATGACCATACTAATTAACATGCAAACGACTTTGCATAACAATTAATATTAAATCTTTAAATAATTGGGTGGGATTTTTGGAGCTTTGTGACTTTAACAACACAAGAAACAAGGACATTATTCACTAAAACACATAGCTTGGAGAAATCCACTCACTTTTAGAACGTCAACAAATTTAACTTCTAAAAATAACTTCAATTGATTTTTTTCAAAAATGATAATTCAATTTAAAATTCAATTTAGTTAAACAATTTTATATTCAATCTAATTAATCAATCTCATTATTCAATTAAATAATAAAATAATAATTAATTAAACTATTTAATTAATTAATATTTATATTATTATAATCACAAATTCAGATCAATGTGATTGACCTAATTCAAATCCTATTCGAATTTTCGATATTTAAATCTTATTTAATACCATTTTCTCTAAATTTGTAATCGCTATTATATAAAATATTATCAAAGATTTATTTTCTCAACTAACTTGAACAATTCGAATTTCTTTGATTACTTTATTCTAAGTTTAAATCCATAACAAACTAGTTGAAGGACCAAATGAACCTACAGATCATGAGCTTTAGCGAACCACGGCTAACTAGTTCACCTCTTTTATCGGGTTAATCAATATTCATTTAACTAATCAGGACTGTCCACTATAGCTCGTAGTTGTTCTCTCATTACTGTAGATACTAGATATATTTTTGTCCACCTGATCTAACCATAATTAGTAAGCCAACCATTCACAGGTGGTTCGTAATCTCGGTTGGGACCATTTATTGTTTTACCCCCAACACTACATCTTGTTTCTAAAGCCTCAGTTGATCCTCTAATGAACAATTAGTTTAAGGTCCAACCTATAAACTGGATCTCCCTTAGACCAATAAGAGGACATGATCTCTTTGTTCAAGACATAAAGTTAGCATTTAAGAAAACAACATATTTACCAACCCTAAAAGTGAGCATGAGCGAATTTCATCTTGTACCCTATGTCATCAGCTATTCACCCAGTCTTACCCCTAAAATGGGAGGTCTATTTAGCCAGCGCTCATGATGTAAGACCCAAGCCAAAAAAAGAAAGGAAATCCTGGAACACGGAGTAATCTCGAATAAGAAGGAAAGCATAAAGAAAAATCCTTGGTGCATTTCAAGGTTGTGGCAGACCGAGATTGAAAGATAGAAAAGGCAAAGAGCAAATCTCGGGCCATCTCAAGGTATTACTCGATCGAGACTAAAAGCAGAAAGAAAATTATTAAGGAATCTCAGGTAGCCAAGTGAGATTTCGGCTAAGATTGAAGATAGAAGGTTCATCTTGGGGCAATCTTGGTGCTTGTTGGACCGAGATTTGAAGAAAAGAAAGAATTTTATAGAGTTCTTGGGCACGAGTCCAATCGAGATAAAAGGTAAAAGAGGAAAGTGAAAGGATCTCGAGGAAAACTTGGGGTTGTCTTGGCCGAGACTGAAATAGGAAAGGATTTAATTTGTGATCTCAAGTTGATCTCAGGCCATTTCTGGTCGAGATCACTAAGAATTATCTGTTCGATGGAGTTGCATTCCAGGTGTTTAGACATGTAAAGACTTGAAGTTAAAGCAAGCATGAGCTGACAAGATTATAAGAGTTTAATGATGACTAATTTAACTGAAGATTAGTATAAGTACGTAGGAGTTTTAAACAGAAGAAAGAGTTAATATGAGATTTTTCTAAGAGAAAGGGTTAGAAGTTGTGCTACGGAGAAGCCTTCAGGCAAGAAGAAAGACTTTTGAGTTGGGCGTTTAGAGGAAAGAGGGAAAATAAGTTTGTGAGTGGCCTTTCTAAAATTAAGATTGTTTCTAAGCTTCCTTCTAATGTTTCTGATGTTCTGTGATTTATGTTTGGAAAAACATGTTTTATAAAGGTGAAGCATAGGTTTTAAAGTATGTTTTATGTGATCTTATTGTATGTTTGACTGAGAGTGAACCAATAGTCATATTCTTATTAATAAGCTATCTATTGTGTGCAGATAAGGAGTAAAAGATGCCATGTAGAAAAGGACTACATGGTGGAGTGAAGCTAGCCAATGCATAAAAGAAGTGTATTGAGTTAGTGGCTTAAGCAACAAGAAATGAACCAAGGAAAATTCCTAGATGCTATTGGTAAAAAGGGCATCACAGTAATCTAAACGCAAGATGCTGAGTCTCGGCGTAGGGAATGGTTCACGTACTTGGTAGAAAGGAATATGTGTGAGACTAATGTGTATGTTTATATGTATTGATGATTTAATGATTTGAGGCATTGAGTTTATATTTTTGAAACAAAAATGATCTATGAATTGTATTCCCATTAAGGTTGTCAAAATATATCACTCACTAAGTCATTGACTTATGGTTTTAAGTTTTCTCTTCCCCAGAAATAAGGTGTTGAGGCCAAATTTGAGTTAAAGAAGGTGAGCGAGCTGGACTGTTGAAGGTTGAAGGCTGTGAAGGCATTTAGGATTTCTTGTTTAAGCTCTTATATTAAGAATTGTTTTATCCACTGTTGTAGAAACTCATGACTTTAAGTTATTCACAATTGTGGTTGGTTTGCATTATTTAAGTAGTGGTTTTGCAAGTTTTGTTTCATATTTGTTTAAGTTCAAAGTTTCTAGTCGCGTACTATTCCGCATAGCAAGGTTAAGGACACACGCAGGGTAGGGCATGACATATGAGCTATGCAAAATTAAGGATAATTCTGTGTGAATAGAAGTTCATAGTTAGCTTAGGATTAAGGTTGAGTTACCTAGGTCATCTATAATCGAAATATCAGTGTTTATTAGTTAACTATGTTATAATATAAAAGTGACTACACTACAAGAAATTTTGGATCTTTCGACCAACTTTACACCATCAGGAGAAAAGGTGTCGAAAGATAGGGCATCTTTCGACGCAATAAATGGAGAGTCGAGAGACATAGTAACTTCAGACACCTAAAAAATACGTTGACATTTATTTGCATCTTCTAACACCGTGTAATGTAAGCGTTGGGAGATAGAAACAATTTGAAAAGGGGCAATTTAGTCATCGAGAGTTACAAGAAAGGGTCGACCGTCACGTCTTGCTCCAATGTCACTTTATGTGACCATATGGAGACGTGTTGCCTAGACATTCAACATGTATCACACTGCGTGATAAATGTTGAACGCCTAGTAAGCGGAACAACTTCTTAAACCAGTCTTATTGCAGAGCTCCCACTTTGAACTCAAGAGACATTCTCAACCCAACGCAACAAAAAAACAAGCATCTTAACATACTTAGCTTACCTTTACTTAAGCCTTTAACTACCAAATAGTAAACACAAAACACTGCAACGAAAAAACAAATCTTTATTACTTAAACCAATGCTTTGCAATTACATTTTCCTTTCTTCCTTAGTACAAAGGTAAATCTTAGAATTGAACACCTTGCCTAGCACTCACAAAATTGGAATCCACCCTCTACGTTTAAGGATTTTAGAAGTATAATTACTTCCATATTACAAGGAAATACAATATAAAAGAGCACAACTTGCTTGCTCAGCTTCCTCGTGTAGCAACTCATCTAACCTTTTTTTACTTGACCTAAACGCCTGAATACCTGGGGAAGGAAAACTTAACACATACGTCAAATACTTAGTGAGTGAAGCTTTTAAAAAATCCATTTTGGGGAATACAATACAAATACATAAATTCATTTTAAGTTCATAAACATAGGCTCAAAACGCCTCATTTGATAAATCACATAAATCACATATTAGCTTCATCTTATTCCTTTCCACCAAGAACATGAACCATTCCCTACGCCAAGACTGCTAGGATTAACTCTCACAGACACCTATTGTTTAGACTACTGTGATGTTCACTCCATCAACAACATCTGAAAATTTTCCTAGTTCATTTCTCATTGCAAATGCGTCCACACGATGTCTTTACACATTATGTGCACACCACGTAATATCAACTCATTTGATAGGAATAAGGCTAATGGTTTACTTGCACATAAGCATCCCAATCATCATATATAAATCAATAACTTTCTCTTTTCAAACAACAACATTAATATTAACACAACAATATATAACTATATATACATGACGCATTATGTGTAACCACAGACTCGGAAAGAATACTTTCAAATACATTTTTTTCTAAGAAAATCATTTACAAAACACTTATTTTAATTTTAAAGACCACTCACAAAATACTTAGTTTCCTTCGTTTCAGGGCACCTAATTACTCACTTCCTCTTCTCGTCTAAATTCTTCAACAAACAACTTAACTTTTAGCACTTCCTTAGAAACTTCTCTGAATAATCACACTTTCTTTGATCCCTTTGGTCCTACTTATGCTGATACTTTGCTTCAATTAATCACCATAATAACCCTTTTTACCTACCAGTTCCTACTTATAACTTTGCACGTGTCAACTTACTACATGTCAGACTATGCAACCAATCTAAGCTCAACATGTAGGTAGCTACCTACTCAAGATTAGTAGGGATGCTAACTTTTTTTTCTCGAGAAGTTAAACTCTTCCTCGCCATCTTATCATCGTGACAGACTACAAACTCCAACACCTTTTTCCTAACTTCACTTCACGCTACCACGACAAAACACTTGACTTTTTTTTTTGCATAGAATGCCTGCTTTACTACCACAACACTTAACACAATTTTCACCAGTGTTGCCTTTCTTTAAAACAAAACCTTCTCTCGCAAAACGCCTCATGAAAAAGCTCACATGTGGTGTGCTGTGGCATGAAGCCACATGGAGTGGCTAAGGAGCAGCTGAACCTTGGAGCCTTTCCCTTTGCTCTCAAGGACTGGCTTTACATTCTCCCTACAAGATTTGTATTACATGGATCTAGATGAAAAAGCTCTTCCTGGAAACGGTTTTCCTCTGCCTCTCACCTCGCCATAATTTTCACTTTTTTGTAGTTTGTTTAGGGTATTTGATAGCACAAAAAAATGTGCTATCTAACTCTTTTGGGATCGTTCTATGATTTTAAGTACTTATTTGGTTATTTTATAGGTATTCGATCAATTCAAGGGTAGATACCAGTGTTGATGTCAATTTGGAGCTTAACTGCGCAAATACAAAGTCAAGTGGCATCAACCGAAGCAAATGCATTAAGAAAAGAAGCTAATTTAGCCTCTGTCTTATAGTGTCGTGGCGTTCTATAACGACACTGTGCACGACGATTTAAGACAGAATGGATGAATTTCGTGAAAAGCCTATAACACAAACTTAGAATTAAGTAATCGAATAATTAGCTAGACGAATGAAAGTTAATTGTTCATCCTAACTAGCTCTTGATCTTAATACAACAGATAGTAATTTGAATTTTGTTTTCTTTTCATCGGTTCAATAAGTTACTTAGGACAAATTAATTGGCTTTTCCAATTGATTTGGTTAGATGAAAACAATCTAGAAGTTTAGTGATGATAAAAGCATGATCGAATACATTGAATAGGGAATTTCGTCGGACCAAAACTAATTTTTTTTTATGTTAATTTCTTCCACTTACGTTTATTTTGCAATTTATTTTCAAAACCAACTCAAAACAGCCCCTCGGTTACCTTGGGTTGGAAACAATTTTACTTGAGAAACCAACATGCTCTCTGAGTTTGACTCGAACTTACCACTAGGACTAGCTCTTGGTGTGTAATTCGGTAATTGTTTGATCTAGATTTGGACAACAAAATGCATCGATCAAAAAGTCTTGCCAATACTTTAGGATTTGGTTGATACATATTTCTTTTAGATTTTGATTTGTATTTTTGTATGTAATGGAGAGTATGGATGACAAGAAAATAGTCATCTCTGGTGCAAGATCATTTCGAACTCAAGTTGAATGGAACTAATTACTATTGCTCATCTAGCGCCTTAGACGCATATTAGTGTGCCAGAACAATATTCTAACGACTAACATATTAAAAGGAGGCATCGTCCAAATCTTGTGCATAATATATAGCTGCATGGATAAGGAAGTAAAGTTCAACAAGATCCTTAGACTAGTGATTCAAGAGGTTTATAAACTACAGATAGTTGGACTGATCCACAAATAACATTTCGTATAGTAAGAGATATCATACTGGAGAAACCTTCATATATGGCTTGGCTTCAAGAATTTTGACTTCATTAAATCTTTCAATAACTTTGAGAATAGCAAGACAAACCCAACCTAAACGGTCGTGGAGAACCAAACCCTAAGACCACCACCAAAACAATGAATTGACATTCACTTCCATTATTTTTAATATATTATTTATTAATTATCTTATTCAGATAATGGATTAAGAATTATTAAAAGAAATAGGATAAAGTAAGCAATTTTTATGATTTGATTTATTAATCATAATTTGTGTGTCATGATTAAGGGAAAAAAAAAAAAGCAAGCAAAGTGATATTAAAAAAGAGCAGAGGCAGACGAAAAGTAAAGGTTAATGGAATAGAAGAAGCAGAAAGACACGCACGAAGCGCACGTGTGAAGTCAAAGGACGGTTTAATGGAGTGTAAGCCACGCGCTGAATTGTGAAGATGGGGACGTGAAGGAGTCATCGCAGAATCTTTAGTACGTGAAAGAACCATAAGCCGCCACGTGTACTATTGATTGTATTTGTAAAATGAATTGACGATATTACCCCTACTTATTTTCTTCTAAGACGTGAATTTGACTTTAATTTCAAACGGGGAAGGGGCCTGCGTCACATTTTCATTTTGACGTAAAATTTAATGAATTTTTGTTACAAAAAAAAAAAGGAAATTTAATTTTTAATTATAAAGGTAAATGAATGAATGCTGCTGCGGAGAGTCTTAGAGCATTAAATACCTTACCGGTGGAAATTGGAGCTTCTTGTTAAATGCTCGTTACTACTTAATACGGCCAAAGTTGGAATTAGCAAAATACCAATTCAATATTTTTTAGACTGAATTTAGTATTATTATTTAAGTTTAAATATCCCTTAAATAACAAATTAATTGTTTATTTATGAAGTAATTCTACCTTCACCCGGTGGCGAATCTAGAAATTTTATACAGGGACACCGGGTACCATATAATAGACACACTAAAAATATTTTTAAAAATATCACGACGTTTCACTGATGTTCCGATAACATTCACTACATTTGTAGCAATAAAGAAATACCGACAATTTTCACATAATTTTTTGTAATGCAAATATGTGAATTTAAAATTATCATCAAAAAAAGAAAAGAAAAAAGAAAGATTAATATCTTTTGCCTTGAATATTGTTGAGAAATTTGAGGAAAGAAAATTATTGATGTTTGGAATAAAAACTATTTCGTAAAAATAATTGTAGAGGGTGAGATTTGAACTCACAACCAAAGAGTTGTGCAGGAGGGGCACAACCACTACAGCAGAAGTAGAAATTATGCAAAATGAAGCTAAATTTAATATATATTGTAATCTAACACTTTAAAATTAATATTAAAATATAAAATTGGATAATGTAAGGGGGGGCAGGTGCCCCCCGTGGCTCCTTAATGGATCCGTCCTTGCCTTGCCTTCACCTCTCGAGTTAATTTGAAAAATATGGTAGATTTTGAAGAAAAAAAATTTAAGAAAAGGGTATTTTGAAATCAATTAGGAAAATAGGTGATTTTCTTGTTTTATAGGGAGTGAGACGCATTCCGCCTCCTTTTTTTTACTTCTTTCTTTTTCCTTTCCCTTTTTCTTGTTTTAAGGAAAAAGGTATATTTATTGTACGAGGTTTGATTTTCATGTCTATTAGACATTTTGATCCATGTTTGCTAAATGTCTTGTGAATTAACTTCAATTTAAGAAAATGCGCTTACTAGACCGTTAAATGCTGATGTAGATGTTAGTTATATTTGATGATGTTTAAATTATATTGAATTAGTTAGAAAATAAATTAAAATAGAGCTTTAAAATATATCTATAACTTTCAAATATTTACAGTCATGCCAAAATTTTAATCCAATTCCAAAATGGATAATTAAAATTTTAACCCAAACCCAAAGTACATGTTTTTTGCTATAGGAGGTAAATACTTTTCATTTTCTTCTATTTATATAAATTTTTCTTTTTTATATAACTTATCGGTGAAAAGGAAGATACATTTTTTTATTTAACATGTAAGTTTTAAAAAAATAAAAAAATAAATACAGATATTGATATTTGATAGTTATAATAATATTTTTTTCCCTAATATAAACTTATCTTTAGTTGATGATTTTATATTAGAAAAAAAGAGAGTATTATTATAAATATCAGTTATTAAAAAAAGAAAAACTAAAGATAATTTTATATTAGAAAAAAGAATGTTATTATAAATATCAATTATCAATTATCTATTTTTATTATCTATATCTATTTGTCATATTTTGAATTTTTATGTTAAATAAAAAAAAAAACATATCTTCTTTCTTACCAACAAGTTAAAGAAAAAAGATAAAATATTGTAAAGTTATAGGTATATTATAAAGCTTTTATTTTGATTTATTTTCTAACTAATTCAATATAATGTATATATCATTAAATATAACTAATGTCACATAAGTAACGGTTTAGTAAGCATTTCTTTAAGCTAAAATTAACTCAAAAATCATTTAGAAGTATTTAGCAAACGTGAGGATCAAAGTAAAGTGTCTGTTTTGAAACTCAAATGACCAAATAGACATGGATTTCAAACCTTAAAACCAAAAGTGCATTTTACCTTAATTTTTAGTATAGAAAATTTTCAAAAATAACAAATTTTACAAAATATTTACAACCTATAGCAAATTCTATCCCTGTTAGTTATTGATATGCTATAATGATAGAATTCAAAATTTTTCTAAAACTTGTAAATATTTTAATTTATTTTGCTATTTTTAAAAATACCTCTTTTATTAATTTGCTTCCTTATTTTTTTGTACCTTTTTTTCTTTTACTTTTAAACTGTCCTTTTATTTTGGTATTGAAATTCTTAAATATTATCTTTTTATATATATATATATATATATTTATATATATATATATATATTATATTTTTTGTCTAATTCATTCCCATGCTCTGAAATATATTTTTAATTTTTAAAAAAATTCAATAAATTTTGTTTGGTGTCAGATTTCATGATATTACAATTTTACTTTAAGATTTAAAATTTGTTTCAATTTAATCTCTAGATTCACACTTTTAATAATGGTAAAAAACAATTTTATATGAATTTTTTTTTTTTTTTTAATTGAGTATGTTTATTTTAAATTAACTAACGTTAGCAATAAAAATAGCGTTTAATGAAAAATTGAAGTTAAAGTGCAAATCCATTTTTCAATTTCACTTCATATAGAATTATTTTAAATTTATTAATTGACATAAATGTCAAAGATTGAAAGTTCGTTTTCAATGAAATAATTCAAATGTCAAAGTAAAATTATAACATTAATTGTAACATTACGAAACTTGAAACCGAATTGAAATAAAATTTACTAAAAATTAATAACTTTTTTAATTAAAAATGTCATTTTAGCATAGGAATAAATTAGACACAAAATTTTAAAAATAAAAAATACATTTTATCAAAAAAAAAAAAAACAGATTTAAGAATTTCAATACTAAAATAAAAGTAAAATTTAAAAATAAAAGGAAAAAAAAAAAGAAAAAAAAGGAAGAAAGAAGCACATTGATAAAAATAAATATAAAAAAGGTTAACTTGCATCCATAGAACAAACAGAACAAATATTTACGACATATGTCACAAATTGAAAAATATTTATCATTGTTTTTTTCTCTTCTCTTCTGCAATCTTTTTTATTTTCTTCTTTTGCGATATTTTTTATTTTCATCGTCTTTTTCTCTTCTTCTACAATTTTTTTTAAATATTTTCATTTGCCCTTCCTTTTTATATATTTTTTTAATATTTCCATTTGCCTTCCTTTTCATATTTTTTCTTCTGTAATTTTTCTTTTCCTTTCCATTGACTTTTTCTCTTCTTCTATAATTTTTTCAAACTGTTATTTGGTTTTTTAAGATGTTGAGAGCGCAACATTTGAAAAACCGAGATTTCTTATAAATGTGTTATTCTTCTTGTTGTCAATTGGTTTTGAGATGAAATCTCATACAATCAAACAGCCCCTCCTTCCAACGTTTTGGATATAACTCACCCGTCGGTTATGGTCAATGATCAACTCTAACGACCGCTTTCGTCAACTATCTTTGTGGTGCTTAACTTCGCTACAATCACCACTAGTAACTATTGCTCACTTGCTTTATACATACCTTCGCGAAGACCTCCAACGACCGACTCCAATGTCCAACTTCGTGAATTACAACATTTGTGTGAACTACGTTTATGGCTACGCCACAATGACTACAACTTCTAAAACTATCAATTTCTTTATTCGACACTTTAGGATTCTACCAACATGGCTAAGGTTTGGTGCTACTCTGATATCTCCACGATAGTATGATAATGTTCGTTTCAAGAATAACCCATCAATGACTTTACTTTTAGGTTTGTCCAAAATGTTTCATACTACTGGCATTGATGAAAGTTTTCCTCCCTTAACATATATCAATTATCGTCTCTTAAATTATCTAGAGAATGTGTAACTTTTGATTGCATTTTGATCGCATTTTCAACATTAACGAGCATGCATAATCAACATTGCCAACAATTTGGTCTAAGATATATGCTATAATTAGCCCCATATTCCTTGATGACCTACTGTTTGTTTTTTTGTTTTTTTTTTTGCACAATACACTCATAGTATTCACTAATTTGAAAGTGTAGTATAGTTTTGTTGTTCATAAAACATAAGTATTTTTTATAACTCAAGTACAATGATTACACGTAGAATTGTAAAACATATATGAATTAGGTTATAAGTTGCTATTGCTATTCCAATTGAGTGTTAAAATTTTTGGAAAAAATATGGGTGCAATTGGAGTGCTAAACAAAAAAATTAAGCTAAAAAAAAGCATGAATCAAAAGTAAACCCTAAAACCTATTTTAAAACTCTAGAGGAAAATTGTAAAAAATAGTAAAATTGACAAAATATTTATACTTCAGACTTCTTTTTTAGTAATTTTTTATCATGAATTAGTATAGTGAAAATAGTTTTTCTTTTAGTATTATTATTCTTAACAAAACCCTTTTTAAAACTCCCAATAATACATATGTAACTAGAGGCATAAATTGGATTGGACAAACCAATCCATATTTTTGGGTTGGTTGGATTGACAACCCGAATAACCGAATAGGATTCCCAATCCAACCCTTAAAATATGGTTTATGTTGGGTTGGGTTAGGTTGTCTGGTTGCCATCCCTAAGTATCAACCAACTTTTTTTTTCCCATTTTCTTCAGTATACATACATACATATATATATATATATACATACATACATATATATATATATATACATACATACATATATATATATATATACATACATACATATATATATATATATACATACATACATATATATATATATATACATACATACATATATATATATACATACATATATACATATACATACATATATACATACATATATACATATATATATATATATACATATATATATATATACATATATATATATATATATATATATATAATTCGGGTTGGGTTGAGTTGAACCGAATTTTTCAATCTCCAATCCGAGATCCAACCCAACCCGTAAAAAACCAAAATTTTGAACTCAACCCAACCAACTCATATTTTAAACACACACACAATCCAACCCTTATAATATGGGTGGGTTGAGTAGTCTTCGTTATTGGATTATTTTTGTTATTCTTACATTCCCATGTGTAACTCTAAAAAAAATTTTAAAAAAATGTAATCCATACTTTTTTTTATAAAAAAATGGATGTGTAGTATTATTGAATAATAAATTAGAAAAGAATCATTAGAAAAGCAAATTGGTTTAGGCTAGAAAAAACTGCACCAAATACTCTACTTCAAAACTCAACTCAACATATAAAGAACACTTAGCCAAAATAACTATGCACTTCAATCACATATAATATAAACTTTACAGATATATAAAACTTCAACGTTCATAACTCAACACGTACCTCAAACACTCATAAATATATACCTCCTATCAAAATCTAAATTCACAAAAATACTGTAACCATCAACATATTCATAAATTCAGTAAATTCAATAAAATAAAGTATTGCACAAGCATAAGTATCTCAATACACAATTAAAGTACTACATTCTCACAATTCATAAATTTCAAAAAAAACAAAAAAACATCTATGTGTGTTTCTCTACAGAAATAACCAATTATATTGTATAAATGTTCTATAATTAAGAGAAAACTGATATCTGGGTAATAACTTATTAGATAGGTTAAAATTGGAAGAAGTTTAAAGTTTAAGTCGAAAATTGCAATTTAGATGCGGAAGGTTTAACCTTGTTGTTATACAAAAAAAAAATAATTAAAAATTACAATCTAAATTGAAGTTTAGGGTTAAAATTGATGAAATTGTAATTTTATTTTTCAAATTGATATTTTTCCTCGAATTAATTTGTTTGTTTTAACCAACAATATTGAAAAATTTATATATAGTGAGTTCAACTATATCCAATGGTTCAAACTTTGATCTCTTAATAGATGATGTATGCTTTATGTAAGTTGAGATAGGTTTTGGCTGACATGTTAACTATAACAATAAAATTGGTTTTTTTATTTAAGAAGAAAACAAAAATAAGAACGAAAGTATAAAATTAAAAGTGTTTGTGCTCCTCGATATGGAGGAGACCTAATCAGGAAAAGCTTGCAACCAAAAGTTCATAAATATCCTTAAGCATCGGTTTACAGACAATCCCATTCTACCTGATTTCTTCAACCCAAGTTGCATCACAAAGACAACCTTTTAACATTAGGTATTGGAGTATCCAACGACGAGCTTCTAATATTAACAATCATTTATATCAAATTTTACTAGCTTCTAATAATCTATTGATGTTGTAATGAGAGAATACTAGAAGCTTGTAAAGATTTTGATATGAATCATTACTATTTAATGTTATTGCTATATTAAAACTAGTTTAGAGATATCTCCTTTTAATTTTTTTTCTTGTTTTAGTTCACCAACTTATAGAGGTAGAGATGGAGGAGAGGGACTTAAATCTTTTAACTTCTAACTTTTATTCATTTAGCAAACTTTTATGTGTTTTGAAAATTTCTTAAATGTTAAAGAACGTATTTGGGAGTAGCTAAAATGAATAATTAATTTTACCTCTCTCTATATATATATATTTAAAACCAACTTCACAAGCAAAGGATTTAATAAATAAATTCTGCAAACTCTCCTGATTGGGTAATAGAGTTGGTAGACCTAATTTAATAAGTCATGGCTACTCCAAACGCACTAATCATGGGACTGCCATTTTAAAATTTTCTTTTTGATTCCAAAATAGAAGCTTAATAAATTAACAAATAAACAAACAAATAATTTTCATCCTTGCATTTGTGTCTATATATATCTAGTGTAGGAATAAAAGTGGCTATGAGATAGAAACATTTTCTACCCAATTTACCCTTTGATTAGAACACTCTTCTACAATTTTTTTTTTTTTTTGGTGATTACATTGTTCTTTCACACTATTCTACCATATTAATTGTATTTCCACAATAATTTCGTGGTAATAATTTTTGTATTTAATTTATAATTGAGAAAATTTAAGACAATGGAGCTTTAAGTCACGTCTCGTCCTGTCCCAAATGTCAATTCATGCTATCAGATGGAGGCATAACATCTAGACACTCAACACATATCTCATTGCGAAATGACACGTTGAACGCTTAGTAAGCGAAACAAGTTCTTCAACTTGTCTCCTCGCAAAACTTCAACTTTGGACTTCAAGGACCTTCACAATTCATCGCAGCGGAAAGACTTAACTTTTTAGACTTAGCTCCATCACCTAGTGTTCAACACTTAACTCGAATTGATTCTTTAACTACCAAGTGATAAGCACAAATAATAAGAGAGCGGAATAAATATAATTTCTTCTCTTTGTTAACTTAACACTTTACACCAAGTACAAATGAAATCTAACTTTACAATTACAACAAGACTTAAGATGATAACTTTAGGCTCTTCATAAATTAATGATACGAATCAAGAAATCAAGATTGAATCCAATGAAGAAGTTGAAGAGATGCAATGCTTGAAAGTTGAAGAGTTATTTTGGCAACCCAAAAGTCATAAAATTAAATGTTTAAAGAATTTTGTATTTATATGTTTTCATTTATTACAGTAGTTGAAAAGGCATAAAATTAAAAGTTGTGACCTTTCATTTCATGTTTTAATTAATATAAATAGGGTTGTAATTTTTACATTTAAAAAGGAGAATTTGGATGAATGAAATTTGAAAATCTAGAATATAGAATTTTGTTCCGGTGTGTTCTTGTGGTAGAATGCACGAATATTTGGAGCATTCAAGTGAATGAAGAGTTGGAAATACTTTTTTGGGGAATACAACATTTTCAATTATATCAATCTTATTTTTATAAATGTAATTTCTCATCGCATCAATTAATAACCAAAACAATCACAATAAGATTTTTCATGACAGAAAATAAATGTAATTTCTCATCACATCAATTAATGTCATAGTATCGCATGTTGTGGAAAGTCCTTCCATGATAGTTTTAAAAAATGTCACAATAAGATTTTTCATGACAGAAAATAAATGTCGTCATTAATTAATATTTTTTTACAACAAATAAATGTCATATTTTATTTTATGACAACAAATATATATTAACGACATTTACAAAAATGTCGCGAATTCGTTTATTATGACATTTTTTATATGTCAAGGATATGTCAATCGTGACAGTTTTTATAAAAGCAAATGTCATCTTTTAGATATTGACAACAGTTACAAAATGTCACAAATTCGTATATTATGACATTTTTTCCCTGTCAAAGATAGACCAATCATGACAGTTTTTTATAAAATTAAATTGTCATTGTTTTATTATAGACAAAAATTATAAAATGTCACGAATTCGTATATTATGACATTTTTTCCCTATCATATATTCCTCAAATACTACCATTTTTCCTTGTTCTTCTTGTTGCACTGTCATTACACTAACCATTTCAATGACAATAATGTTCTAATACATCACACCCATATGGAAACAAAGAGTTAACACTTTAATATATATACGCTATAATACACTTTATAATTTTTGTACACCCATTGACTAATAACCATTTTTTGTTAAAAGGTAGTTTACATACAAAAAGAATAAACATTAACATCTTTAGGTACCAACAAGCCTAACATCTGTACATTGGAACCAAGATTTTTCGATCAACCATACAAAAAGTCCTATATCAAATTCATTTCTCCATGTTGGCTTCACTGCTCCAATGGATTCTTCCAAACCTAGTAAGAAGGGGATGGGGAGGGATAACAAGTTGAAAGAAAATTCTTATCAAAATATGACCTTCCAACCATACCAGTTTGAACTTAATTTCATGATTTAAGTATAGACATCATACAGTACAATACTAATAAGGTTAAGAGTTAGAGATAATTTCATAAATATATCAATCTACACTACACCACATTCAGAGTTTCAAAGTTATCTTTTCTTCCACTTCACCAACTACTTGATATTCATGTTGAGGGGGAAAGTGGTGAGTTAACTTCTAACACAAACAAACAGCTAAAAATCAAGATGAACTATGTACGAACCAATCAAATCCAATTTCCAACAAGTACAAACTAAGCCAAAAACTTTCAAAGACTACCATAGCTGCAGGATAGTCATAACACCTTAACAAACACAAACTAATCAAATCCAATAACTTCAACAAACTAAAGTTGTAAGAATACTTTGAAATAAATATTACCTATTAACTATATCGTTAGATTGTTCTGAACTTCTTTATATGTTAAAGGTATTCTCTTGAGTTGCTAGCCTTCTTAAGATATATACTTTTGTTGTCTAACGTGCTCCATTTCCATTGGATGCTTCCCAATTCTCTTTGATCATACATATGATGGTTGAATCACATTTTCATCATTTAATCAGACTTCAGTGATTGGTTTTGGACATTTAAGATCACACAAAATAATAAGCACAAATGTAGATATGCAACGTAATATGTTTACAATAAGAAAACTAAAAATTTTGAATGAATTTTGAAGCTTTATACACCCCGAGTATGATGATATGCAAAAAAATTTCTCCTGGATTTCATGTACAGAGAGGAATATTGTTGATGAATACCTTACTATGATTTACCTACAATGTACAATCTACTTGAAGGTAAGCGAGGTTCTGAAGTAGCTAAATGTTCCTTCAAATTGGAGCCAATACTCTTATTGTAGTTTCTGTTCCAAGTACCATACACTTGGATAATATTGTAGTTTCTTTAATTTTCAATATATTTTAGATCTTGATTCTTGTTAGGAAGTATCCTATCAAAATAGCTTCAAAAGGAGAAGTCTGGTGTATGCCACCATCCTGCAAAAAAGTTTGGCCTTGGCCAATATATTTAAGCCATTATGCAAAAAAAATCAATTCATAGCATCTTAAACCAAACATGTAAAAGTTGTCTAGACATGCGTCAATAGTTTATTTCATTAACAAAACAAAATCAAACTTTAGGAACCAAATAAAATCTCGTATTGAAATAATACATCAGTGTAAGCTTTGTACTTACATAAAGAGCCATTGCCAAAAAATAACACTTCCACTGAACAACAGTTTCGACACCCTCCTAACTAAGAAGAACATGGTTAAACTTTAATTGAGAGTACTTAAAATTAATTTGACGTTATGAATTTTTCATGTTTTTGAGTGACAAAAGTTCATTTTCAAATTTAGAACACATCAATACCCACAACTACATCCTACAAAAAATAATAATTTGCATTTCAAGAATAAAAGAATCCAATGCAACCGTATTAACCTGAGAAGAACCTATCGACAATAAGCCCAATCAAATATATCCTCCATTAGCTCTAAATTATTGTGGTTGAGTGTTGGATATTACACATCTTTTCATCAATCTTGCCTTCGCAAAGCTTCACGTAAGTACAAGTTCATGTGTCGATAATGACTCGTTTTTTCCTTAGTAGGTTGCTTAACAAAAGTTATTACCATCTACCAGAAAATTATCTAAGTACAATACTTTTCTAAGTCAAGCTTAAAATTGGAGCACATTATATGTTAGAATATCTGAATACTTATGAATTTGCAATATAAGTTATACGTTTTGATCATCTTCTTAATTATGTGTTTTGGCTTCGTTATTCTAATAAAAAGAGGCTATAATAACTTGTATTTCTACAAGTTATCAAGAATCGAGGTGTCTTAAGCAGATTGCATGCATTTTGCGGCTAAGCAGAAGCTAGCAAGTTTTGGGAGTTTAAGGAATAACTAATCCAATTTAAGATTAATATAAGTAAGAGCTTAAGATAGAAGAAAATGGTATTATTTTGAAATTTAGCTAAGATACAATTAAGTAAGGGTTGTGTTGATTAAAAAGCTTTCCAACGAAAATAGGGTTTGGGTAAGGCATTCTGAGCAAAAAAGAAACTTAGTATTGTGAGTGATTTTCTAAAGTAAAATTGATTTTTAAGCTTTCCTTCTAACGTTTCTGATGTTCTGTGATGATGTGAATCACATTTTTGTTTATGAAAAGTATGATTTTTAATGTTGTTCCTATATGTTAAGGTTTACGAAAGGAATGATTTTCTAAAGAAAGCTTTTATGTTTAAGTTAAGTTTTATATGTGATGATTATTGTATTAGTATTATATGTTTGTGTGTGAGTAAACCATTAGCCTTATTCCTATCGAGTGAGCAACTATTATGTGGTGTAAGCATAATGTGTAAAGACATCGTGTGGACAACCTGTTGATAACTTGTAAAAATACAAGTTATTATAACCTTTTAGATAGAACAATGAGACCAAAATGTGTAGCAATTGTGTCAAAACATGTAGCTTATGTTGTAAATTCATAAATATTCAGAAATACATTCTACACTATGCCTATTTTACCTCGTTTTTAGTGTCTTAACGCATGATATGAACAAAAAAAGAAGTTAGTGAATCACATAGGAACTCGCATGAAGACTACGTGAGAAGACTTGACTAGCAAGTACAATTCCTAGGCAAGATCCATATCATCACGCAAGAAAGGTTCATTAGAAGACAAAAGTTGATGTGACTTGACATTGGTTGCTCTTGACGCTAACATGTTTAGAAGAATAGAAGTTTTAATTTTCACTAAAAGTTGCCTATAAAAGGACTCCATACTCACCAAGTCAAAGGGGTCGACGCCTGAATGGACTGGCCAAAGATGCCTGAATGGTCCAAACCCTAGAGAGTGGTAGAAAGGAGTAGCCTTTCCACCGTCTATAAAGTCTTCTTCTTCTCCAGTCAGTTTGTAAGTAAGAGCTTAGAGTCCGAAGAGAGAATATGTCATCTTTCTATTTCTGCCTTACTTGTAATGTCATTTATGTACTTTCTATTTTTATATTTCCTTGCAATGTATTTGTTCATATTGTACATTGGCCTAAGGCCTATATTCTTTAATATATTCCATGTTTATACCTCTTCAATCCATCACTTCTTTATTATTCATCTGTCAATGTGTTATTTGTAGTTTAGGTCTGTGATAAGTTCTTGATAAGAAGCTTAGCTTATAATTCTTATCGCGTTAGCTGAGCTATATTCATCGCTTGGCCAGTGTATATCACCAACTACCCGAGAGGACAAGTATCAAGGATATGGCTAACACGCACAAGAAGAAGTTTGGAGACAAACTCTACCTTAGCGAGATAACTTCCATCATTTTTGTTCTGAAAGGAGAACAAGTGTGGGTGTTTGGTGCTTAGATGTTGTCACCCTTAAAAGAGAAGCTCTATAAGTCTTATAAGTTAAATCTTCTAGATATATCTCGCTTGACCAAGCTTAGTCATTTGCATTCCAAGAGGCGAGATAACGAGGTGTTTAAAGATACTGAGAGGTGCTCGCCTTAATCGTAAGCTACTTAACTTAGTTATGTCACATCAAGGCTTTCATGTTGCTTAATCGCCTAATAATGTGTAGACTTTCCTTCACTTTTTCTTATATACAAGTTAGTTCACAATTCCATTTCACTTCCATTTTACTCCCCCTTTACAAATTTTCTAATGTAGATAAGTAAATATAGTATAAACTTACACTTCATTATACTGTATAGATAATTCTTTTATACTGCCTTAATGAAGAGTAAACCCTAGAACTAAGACTTTGATATCAATTCTCTATGTTCGACCTTGGATTACCCAAGAAACCTATTGTTTCGCTTACACTTAGGCAAGCAATAGAAAAAATTGTACTCAACAAAACTTAGTATTTGTGTGAAGATGAGATACATAGTGAGCATCTAGCATGCAACGACCATGGCCAATGACTCATCACATAGAATTAGATATACACAAAACACCAACATTAACTCCTAAGTCTGAATTTACCAACCAAGTCTTTGGTGCGGTGAATTCCAAATTAACAAGCACCTGTGCAACGAGAAATGAACCAAAAATTTCTGAATGTTGTTGATGGAGTGAACATCACAGTAGGCTACACGCAAGTTGCTGGCCAGAGTGAATTCCAGTATTCCTGGCGTGAGGAATGGCTCATGTTCTTGGTGGAAAGGAATAAGAGAAAGCTAATGCGTGATTTATGTGATATTTTGTAAAATAAGGCGTTGGGAGTCTGTGTTTAAGAAATGAAAATAAATTTATAAGATTGTATTTATTACCCAAAAACGGATTTCTAAATCACCACTCACTAAGTTTTGACTTACACGTTAAGTTTTCCTTTCCCAGGTGATCAGGTGTTGAGGCTATGTAAGAAGAGTGAAGATGGGTTGCTATGCATGGAAGCTGTTGAGCAAGCGATCTAAGCTCTTTTACTTTGTATTTCTTGTAAATAAGAAATTATTTTGTATATAGAAGCCTTGTACTAATGGGGTTGCATCTCAGTTTTGTGAGAGCCAGGCAAGACGTTGGAGTTTAAGTTTAACTCATATTGTAATAAGAGAAGTATATTAAAGAACGCTTGTCGTTAAGAATAAAAAGAAGTTATTTTCTGTTGCATTGTGTTGTTCAAGTCTTAAGTTTAAAGTAAGGCTTTGCGTTGAGATTGGTTTAAGAAGTTTCACTTACTAGGCGTTCAACATGCTATCATACAGGTTGATACGCGTTGAATGTCTAGGCAACACGCCTCCTCTTGGTCGCGTAAGGTGACATTTGGGGCAGAGCGTGGCATACTTATTGAAAAGAGTGTATAACTACGGAAAATAAACAAAATGGGCACAAATATCCAAATAATAATCAAGTGACCATTTCCAATCTGTTTAAATATTTGGTATGAGTCAATGCATAAAAAAATCTACTTATCAATATAAAGTTAGAATGAATAAATTATTGTTCATAGTCATATTAGTAAATTCTTTACGGCTTTTAGTTCATTCTAATTTATCGACACGTATAATAAGTCCTAAGCAAGAAGTCTCTTAAGAATGAAACTGAAAATTTTATTTTAAAAAATCATTAGTAAATAAATATAGCTTCATATTGTTGTGTAATTACCCTATTTTCATTGCACTAAAAGAATTGCTTTTTTTCAATTAGTCAAATAAAATGAAAAAAATTGCTTTTGTTTTTTTAATTAGTAAAATAATTGCTTTTTTTTAACTCAATCCAACTCTTATGTTTCAAGTTGGATTATAAACTCATTTGAGTTCAAATAAATGATATTTTATGGGTTGAGTTAGTTCATGGGTCACTTAAAATAACTCAATCCAATCCAAATCTAAAGGGACGAGAGCTAGCGAAATAATTTTACTAACCCAAACTTATTCAATTAATTGAGATTTGCAAATATCCATACATTGGTAAATTACAAAAAAAAAAAAAAAACAAGGTTGGTGTATAATTAAATTTAGATTAAGCATGCATTTGAAATTAAATAGAAAATAGAGATATTACCAAATCTCACTTTCATTGACGACACTAAATCTTTACAATTACCAAAGATATGAGATCACATACACCACCACAAGGAATCTTTTCTATTATCTAAGTAATAAGGTTTAATTTGTGGCAACCATGAAAATTGGGAATTATGCAATTTTGGAGAGAAATGGAACTAAGAGAAAAAAAAAACATATTAAATGTATCATCATACATTATATTAATTCTCTAAGTAAATTTGAACATTTCAAGGTACATACAAGATATAATAACTTCATAACCCTTAATTACGAGCTAGGAAGGGGACTTAATGAATCTAAAGATAATTAGAAGCTCTAACTATAAAACCCTAAAATTTAAGGACCCTTAGGACTTATAAGAACTAAGTAAAGGAAAAAGAAATGTTAACGAGGAGATTGAAAGATGGAGAAGGGAAGACATAATGAAGTTAAGAAAGGAAATGTCATGCAGTTTTGAGAGTCCTCGAGCCAAATCATGTATTCCCGGGGCTAATCTCGAAATACGATTTAACCGAACAATGATAAGTTCAAAACTATTATTGAGAGCAAGAAAATAAATAGCTATTTTTAGAATAGATTTGCTCCTAAAAAGTGCACCTTCTTTAATGAGATTATCATATTGTGAGGATTCAAACGTTTCAAAATCAATTATTTTGGAATCCATATATGAATGTTGTACACAATGTTTTATTTCAGGTAATCCAGATTTCAAATACACAGTATTTTCTAAAGTGCCAGACACAATAGTGTCAACAACAACACATAAATCATTTTCAGATAATTTTGATAAAATCAACAAAAGCCACAAACATCCTTATCTTCAACTATTCGAATAATATTAGACATATTGAAGCCAGCCCAGTAAACCGTCAAATGTGACAACAAAATTGGAAGAGGAAAAAAGTTTACCTTGAATACAATCAACAAATTGTTGGAATGAAGAATCTAATGGAATGTAGACCTCTACAACACGATAATCGTGATATTGTGAACTTGCATTCCATTTTTTTAAAAAAAAATTATCTTTATTGGCTGTAGAGGTATAGCAAACAAGAATAAATTGAACAAGTAGATTGGATTTTGTCTAAATGGGGAATAAACTAATTCTCCTACTACTTGAACTCTAATTTTGCTAAATGGGAAAGATGTTTTTCAAAATAATCAACCCTTTTAAATTAATGGAAGTAAATTGTTTTGATCTCGTAGAAAAAAAATAAAACGAATCTAATAAAATGGTTTTAACAAAATAAAAAAAAAACAACCAAATATATATATTTTTAAATTCTATTAATTAAATATTTTGATAACTTTGGAAAAAAATAAACAATAAAACAAATTAAATATAGAAATAATTGTAGGAATAGCAAAATTGGAGATAGCACTTGGAAAAATATCAAAAAGCGGCATGAATAAGAAAAATAGCAAATTCAATGCAATAATTCTGACCTTGCCTCTCATTATAGGATAATTCGTAGATTCAAAGTAAAATGTATTTTAATGGATCCAACATGAGGCAAGATATCACGCATTTGAAAAAAACAGTGTATTTTATAAACAACATTCAACTTTAGTAAATTCTAAATAACTCTGGAATTTTGTTTCTGGACGAGATTGTAGCAATTTCTCTTATAATAATGACAAATATATCTCCCAGATTCTCGATTTGTTATATCATAAACCATTTATTAATAATTTCGGTAATTTATAATTAAATAATACATAATATATATCTTTAATAACAGTTTGAATTATATTGTTAAGTAAATACATAAGATCTATCTTAGATTAAATTTCAAAAATTCAGCGCAAATTTTAGTATGGAGAATACGTTCAATAATTTTTTTTTAATTTTAGAATGTATATTTTGATGGTAGTTATATCTATTTTTTTTTTAAAAATAATATATATTAAAATGTATATGCATAATAAGTTCATTATTTTAAATTTCATTATTTTAAAATGTATTTTATTTATATCTATCTTTAAAAAATATACCGAAAATTTGTATTTTTTTCTAATATTTTGAAATATCATTATTCATGTTATTTGCTTTTATTATTCTAAATGTTGTTTTTTAGGGGTGTTATCAAGCATCAATGTCATTAAGCATCAAGAACTCAAGCGAACGAAAGAAGAATAAGGAAAACAAACATTTTTTCTGTAGAGGACGAAGTTGGAATCGTTTTGATGAAAAAGCTCCTCTAGAAGAAAAACTTGAATACTTCCCTGCCTTGCACGAAATGTATGAAGAGTTTGAAGAGAACAAAGCTAGAAGTTGGAATCGTTTCTGTAGAGGACGAAGCTTGAATCGTTTCGAGTTTGAAGAATCTTTTTCAGTGAACCTCTTTTCGTTGAACGTTTGAATGCTTGAAGGGTTTGAAAGGTGTGAAGGATTTGAAGAGTTTGATAACACTCTTTAGCACACGAGTTGAAGAAAATATGAAACAGCGGCCCAAATTTAGAGTTTTGATGGAGATGAATTTCGGCTTATGGGAAAAAATTAGAATTTTTATAGGTTTTAATTGATTTGATTATGGTGATGGAGAAAAATTAGGAGAGATGAAATCATTGTTTTTTGGGAGTTTGAGTCAATTATAGGGTATTTGTGTTTTGGTATAAAAACTTAATTGTATTTATATTTTGGAAAATAAAATCTATATACTTTCTTTTTACCATGTGGAAAAAATTAAATTTATACTTTCTTTATATTTCCCAAACAAATATTTTCAAGTAGGTTAATGAAATATATTTATTTATTAACAAAAAAATATTTTCAACCAGCTCGAAATATTTTGGATTAAATCAAAGGAAAATATTGTTTTGTTAATAAATAAATAAATTTAGAGATTATCAAAACAAATTAAAACTAAGAAATTCTTTTTCTTTTCAAATTTTAAATTCGAACATTTATCTCAAGTTTGTTATAAAGAAATTTCTCTCAAGTTTTTTGAAAATTAATTAATGTTCACATGTCTGACAATCTTATATACGATATATATAAATAAAATACAAAATATGTAAAAAGTTATATACAATTATATAAAGGTCAAAAATGGTATTCATGTGTTGTGCAATTATATAAAGGTCAAAAATGGTATTCATGTGTTTGTGCATTTGATTTGTCATAAAACTAATTAGCCATAATTTTGGTCAAAAATTAAGAAATTTTCCATTTCTTCCGATTCCCCTACTTCCTAACTAATGAATGACAAATGCTAAAAGACGAATATGAGAGGATAAGGCCCAGTAAGATACATAATTGGGCCTTTCTAAAAATAGTTACTAAAAACAAACCTGAGATAGTTGCAAATTTAAGTATTAGATTCAAATTAATCAAGTATATATTAACATTTTAAAAAATTTACAAATATAGTAAAGTTTGTTAAATTTTATCAATGATAGAAGTCTATCACCAATAGACTATGTTCCATATATTAGTCTATCACTGATAGATCATACGAGTCTATCAGCGATACAAGTCTATCAACGATAATTTTGTTATATTTGTAATTTTTTTAAAATGTTGCTACATCCTTAATTATTATTTCAAAATATGGTTTTTGGGGTTGGAATTTGTGGCGTCAACCTATAGGGCTCGACTGAATCAATGAACAAAGGTTCAAAGAATGGTCTTCTTACCTTTCAGCCGATGGACTTGCTTCCGACCCTTCTCATGACTCTTGAAGTTACCTCTTCTTCTTTGTGACTATTTTTTGGTCCGAAGTCCTTCAAAGTAATAGCTATTCATAGTCAGAAGGACATTCTTTCTTTTTCTTTGGTCCTTCGCTAGTGGAATACGACTTTCAAATCAAAGTGGCAATAATGAAAGATCATGACTTATATTATTGGAATAAGACGAGAGGCAATATGGGCAATATTCTTTGCGCCTTGCACTCCTTCGCAATATTCTTTGCACCTTTCTATTTCTATTTAGGGCTTTATAAGGATTTAACAGTGGTCGTTTTTGGAACGCATATTTCATTGCGCCTTCTCTGGGTTAATATGGATAGTCCTTCGCAAATTCTTTGCGCCTTTCTACTTTAGCTTAGCTAAATTAAAATTTGATATATAATTGTTGTACTAAAATTGTAATGTAAGGATTATGATATAATTGTTGTACTAAAATTGTAATGTAAGGATTATGAGAATTAAAAAGAAATAGATGTTTTTTGTGCTCTAATTTATGATGGTATGAGTTAACATCTCCTAAAAGAAGTCTTTCATATAAAATCGTTTTGTGTTTCTAACTCTTACTTTTATGATTAATAAAATTTCGACACATGAATGAAACTACATCAAAAAAAATATTATTTGAGTTAATATGGATAGTCCTTCGGACTGGAGCGGTAAGACAAGAAAGGTTAGGGGTTATTTAAAATTAATCAATTAACTAAAATTATTTAATTGGAAAGTTTGCAAAAAATAGCAAAAAAATTTATGACAATAGAGTCCATGTCACTTACATTTTCAAAATTGCAAAAATAGTAAATTTAAAAGCAAATTATCGTCAAATTACAGTTTGATTACCTTCATATTTGCCAAATTTGCAATATGCAAAAAAGATATGTCATGAGCAGTTTTTTTCTAAACTTTTTTGTCATTTAATGCAATTTCCCTATTTAATTTGACATTAAAGTTAGTTTGGGCTTCAATTTGAGTGCTTCAAATTATGCTGAACTTGTTGTGCAGAGCTCTATACAATGAACTCTTTAGAACACTAAAATGATTGGAATAAAAATAAACTTGTTATCATCAAAATATTAAAACTAATTAATTAAAATGTGTTAATTTGCCATTGATGGAAAAGAAGAAAAAAAATGCAATATACATAAAAGGATCCAAAATTTAACTTGACCTCATGGGCTATATAAATATTTATACATATATACATACGTACATTACTTATACAGTTATACATACCCATACATACATAATTCAATGCATTGGTACATATGGATACTGGTTCAAATCCAACTGCATGTCATCATTGGTATATACGGGAATTGGTTCAAATCCAATTGCACCTCAAACTTAGATTAATATTATAATTTTTACCCTTGATTTTTTTAAGGATGGGTTAATAAATTACATTGACAAATACTTTCAACGTTTAAGTTCAGAGTTCAATTTGAGAAAAGAGAAAATTTAGGATAAAATATTTAAATTGGTACAAAATAACTCACGGTAGAAAATGATATTGTATATTTTTAGATACATTAGGGATTAAACTTACAAGAGATCAAAGTCTTAGGTAAAGTACAAAAATTTGAAACAGTATTTATATGTAATTAGTTGAGCTAAGCTCGCTATAATATGAAATTGCTATACTTGTATTCTTTAATTATTGTTGCTTTTACTAAAAGTTGAAGAATATACTAATACCAAAAATACACAAATCGAAATGTTCTTTGCGTGCCTTTAGAAATTTGATAAAGTATAGATACCACTTCTTTAGACGCACTTCTCAATGGCAATTTTGTAAATATAGTTTAATTCAATTTCTAGGAGAAAGACTCCATTATTTCTCTCACTATAGTAACTAAGTAATTAGAATATATCATAAACATAAAAGTAAAGTGCCTAGAAAAAAATTTTGAACTTGCCTACATAAATATAATTAATTGAACTATAAAAGAACAATACACAAGGAATGTAACTTAGTGATTAAGACATATACATTAATTTCCAAGTGTTATTCTTGAATGTTTTTCAATATAATTATAATTGTTCCCTCATTCCTTAGCCTCCTCCCACGCATGCCAAAGAGAACTTTGAAAAAGAAAAAGCAATTTCAAAAAGACGTTTCCAAATTATCAAACTCCTATTACATAGACTCAGAAAAATGTCATTAATTTTTTTTAGAATGTAAAAAATTAAGTTACTTTTTCCACTTCAATTGCAGATGCTAATTAAGTACGATAAAATAAAAACAAATCATAGACTTAGCGTATATATATATATTATTAGGTGAAAGTTATTATTATTTAATCAATTTTATCATAAATTAACAAATTTAAGATTGATTTAAAATATTGAAAATAAAAATATTAGGATTAAAATTAAATAAAGTGAAGAGAAAAGATTATTTTTAAAAAGGAAAAAGGAAAAAAGCAGAGGGCAAAGCCACAGACAGACAAAAATCTCGCAGTTCAACTGTGTAGGGTCTTTCGTCTACAAAATCCAAAACTCATACTCTCGAGAAAAATAAATAAAGAAAAAGGAAAAGTAAAGTGAACCACTCCTTGATTTGACCAATTACTTATTCCGCATTTTTCTTCAAATTAATCGATTTATTAAATTTAAAAAAAAATCAAAATATTTATAAATGTAGCAATTAATTCAAAATATTTATATATTCAACAACATTTTTCAATTTAAATTGTAAGTATAACAAAATCTATCCAATGTAGAAATCTATAACGAATAACCATGTTTAAAATATTATTCTATCACTAGTAGACCATAAAAGTTTAGCACCTATAATAGATTTTGCTATATTTGTAAAAAAAAATATTGTTGTGTACTTAATTATCCTTCTTAAAATTGCTCCTTATTATAATTATCCAAAAAATTAAAGATAAAATTGTAAATCTAAAACTTAGAGATAGAAAAATATATTTAAAGATGAAAACATAAATCTAAAACCTAGAGATAGAAAAATATATTTTTCTCAAAATTAGATGTGAACCGATAAAGAAAATTTGAATCTGTATTCACAAAAGAAATTATATGAAAAAACTAACTAAGCGAATTAACACAAAGCCCTAGAAAACTTAATAGGTAAGTTTTCAACGTTACAACAAAAACGGCTAACACAAAGCATAACTTACATGTATATATAACATATGAATTATTGGAATACAAAGGAAAAATTTGTAAATTCTAACCCAACAATAAAATTAAGTATTTTCCATATAATAAAAGTTTGTGTAAATTTCAAGGCAAAGTTAAAAATTTAGGAGGGAGAGGAGAGGAGGAGAGGAAAAAGCCAAAAATGTTGCCACCATTTTAAAAAAACCAAAAAACTTCTCACAAAACCCAAACTCAAAACCAAAGAATTATTACAAAGAGAGAAAAATGAACAAATTCAGCAACTCATTGATTGGGTTACTAAATTTGTTAACTTTGTTAGGGTCAATTCCAATCATAGGCGGAGCCTTATGGATGGCTCGGAACAGCACCACCTGCGAGGCCTTTCTCCAAAGACCATTGCTTGTGGTCGGCTTTTTGGTGCTTTTGATTTCACTGGCTGGCTTCGTCGGGGCTTGTTTCAACGTTGCTTGGGCGCTATGGCTCTATTTGTTCGTCATGTTGCTCCTAATTGCTACCCTTTTGGGCCTCACCATATTTGGCATTGTCGTGGCTAGTAGCGGCGGTGGTGGCGGCGGTGAGCATAGGGTTGGAGATTATTCGGCATGGCTAAGGAATAGAGTTAATAATCCTCAGTATTGGATTACTATTAGAAGCTGCATTTTGGGTTCTAATACTTGCAATCAGGCCTCTAATTCTTTGTCTCCTCTTAATTATTTGCAGAGAGATATCACTCCCATTCAGGTTTTTTTTTCTTCCAATTTTTAAACCTAATTAATTTTAGTTATGTTGCAGATTTGGTCTCTATGTAGTCCCTTATTTAACATTTACTTCTTCTTCTTCTTCTTCTTCTTCTTCTTCTTCTTCATTCATCCGCTTAAATATGATTTAATGATTTAATTTTCGAGGTTTAATCAAACTTCTCTAAGTGTTAAGTTTTAGGTTGATCCATTATTGGCCTTATTCAAAAAAAGCATAAAGGATTGATCCATTACTTAACCACGTCTCTTAAATTTCTTTCTAAAAAAAAAAAAAAGAAAAAGAAACTGTCTCTTAATTAGTGGTTGATTCTTTTAAACGAAGACTATTCCATGTTGATGAACAGTTTAATCTTCTAAAAGAAGAACAGTACAGGTTAAACATAAAGAAGAAGAAAAAGAAATGGCGATTAGTTCTATTTGTCTCCTTGTTACTTTGACCCACCTAAAGTTAGAAATATACAGTTTAATTGTAGAAATTTGAGTTACCGTTTTAGTTCGATATTCAACAGATCTCAACTTTTCACCTCTTATTCTAGAATACTTGTCTAAACTAGTTCAACTTTTAACATTTTAGTTCTATAAGCTTGGATTGATAGTTTAGTCTATAAAATTTTAGGTTTCACTTAACAAGATTACCAACTTTGAGAAGTATTACAAAAAATTTCAATTTAGTTTCATTTAAACTTTAAAATGTATTTTTAACTTCTCATCTGGTGTCTAATAAGTGTTAGTTGTCAATGTTTAAAAAGATTTCGAATAAAAATATGAACGTTGTATCTAATATCTTCTGACATATAAAAAACTAATAATAATAAAGTTCACATATCTATAAGATTCAAAATTGAAATTTTGTGTTTGATAAGATTTTAAGTGTTCAATAGAATCGTGAATTTTTAAAATTTTGAATATGTCCAAAGCCTGTGAGATGAAAAATTGAAGGTTCATGAACTTATCAAGCACAAACACACAAAAACTGATGTAGAGAACAAATTTTGGTTGCAGTCGGGGTGCTGCAAGCCACCAAGTACATGCAGCGAGAACGTGCAAGACCCTGATTGCTACCGATGGAACGGGGCACCCAACATACTATGCTACGACTGCGATTCGTGCAAAGCAGCCGTGCTTGAGACTGCAAGAAGAGACTGGCACAAGCTCTCTATTCTTAATGTTGTCATGCTCATTTTTCTCATTGTCATTTACTCAATTGGTTGTTGTGCATTCCGAAACACCAAACGTGCTCGAGCTGATTATGCATATGGCGAGAATCGAATGACGAAAATTCAACCGCGATGGGACTACAAGATGTAAACAAATTACCATATGTTTCATTAAACGTTTTGGGTTTATTTTACTTTCAGTCTTTCTGAACTTAAACTTGTGTTTCTTGAAGGTGGAGATGGTTGGAGGACAGGAAGGAGTTTTACTAAGAGTATAAAGGAACTCCATCTTCCTTCTATTTTATCAATCTTTGCTCTTTTCTTTTCTTTTCTTTGGTATCTTAAGGTTAAGAAAACTAAGTTTTTTTTTTTTTTTTTTTTTTTTTCGATTTTAGTGAAAGGGAATAGGGATTTTCAGGGCTTTCTTTTTATGCAGTAAGCTTAGGCTACTTTGAAGTCCACGATGAAGTCTTTACTTTTTATCCTAATGTACAATTGCTTTCTTTATTTGATACTAGACATGTGTAAAGTTTGCTATTCTACTTTGCTTATTAGATCCTTGTGATGGAAAAAAAAACATCTAATACGCACATAATTACGAGTTTAAAAATTTCAAAGTCCGTTTGATACGTTCGTTTTTTGTTTCTGTTTCTTATAATTTTAAAGTCCGTTTGATACGTCCGTTTTTTGTTTCTGTTTCTTATAAAATAAGAAACAGAAATGTTTGATAACTTTTTTTTTTTTTTCGTTTTCAAAATTTTAAAAATGTTTATAAGAATTGTGGATCCCAATTCTGTTTTTATTTAATTAATTCTCTTTCTTAACATTTTAAATTATTTAATTGGCTTATTGGTAGGAGACATGTCTATATTTTTTTTTTTGCCTAAAGCTCTTGGGTTCAATTCCCAACTTGGATGGTTTTTTTATTTATTTCTTAGCTTGTTTTATTTGTTCTCTTCCTTTATTAATTTTTCATATTTATATGTTTATTATTTTTTAATTTACTTTTTTCCTTTATTAATTTTTAGGACATTTTTAAAATAGCAAATAAATTAAAATATTTACAAGCTATAGTAAAATTTTGGATTCTATCACTAATAGTTTTTTATTACTATAGCATATTAATGACTATCCGTGATAAAATTTGCTATAGGTTGTAAATATTTTGTAAAATCTACTCTTTTTAAAATTTTCCCATAATTTTTCATATTTTTGTGTTTAATATGTCTTAATTTGTTTTTTTCTTTTTTAAATTAATCTTTTACATATATGTTTAATATTTCTTAATTTCTTAATTTATTTTTAATTCATTCTTCTCTTAATTTTTCATAATCACATGGAATTTAATTTTGAATTTTGAATTTTCAATATTGAGATGTTTATTTAAATATTTTCTAAATTTTAGATTTTAATTTTTAATTTTTTTTCGATAGTCATTTTTATACGTTATTTTAAAAAAAATAAAAAAAATTATTTACACTCTATAGAACAAAACCACTAAAAGAAAAAATTTATTATGCTTGATTTTTTATAAAGTTTAAATATTTTATCAAATGTTCTATTTTTTACACTTTTTCTTATTTTAAATTTAAATTTATTATTTTTTAATAGCATCAAAACTAGTTAGAATTTTGTATTATATAATTTCTTTTACTAAAATAATCATTTAAGTCATCTTTAATATTTTACAATCACAATATTTACGTAATAATATATTTGAGTTGAATTTAAACTTGAATCAACATCATTCAAAGAAATGAATTGAATTAAAAATCAAATTTTAAAATCAAATTTTAACCAAATATAATTAATAAAAATTATTGTATTATAGTTATTAAATTTAGAACTGTTAATTATTTACTTTATATCTTAATGAATTCTATATATTTTTAAATTGTTACATAATTAAATTATATTTAAACTAAAAAAATAAGAAAAAGATTAGAAAAATAACACAAGAAACGAAAAACAAGAAATAATTATCAAACAAATTTTTGTTTATGTTTTCTTTTTTCAAAAAACCATAAACATAAACAATTATCAAACAGTCTCACTCATTGTTTCTTTCTTGTTCTCAAAAAAGAAGAAAACGGAATGTTATCAAACAAAACCTTAGGGTTAAAATTATACTCTCAAAATTTCAAAATTCAAAAGTAAAAATTTAACTTCGAAATTAAACATTTAAACTTGCATAATTATAAAAATGACAACAATTATATACGTTTGAGGTTCCATCTTTATCATTTGGATCTTTATCATTTGGAGTCTAATTTAAAATTCTACCATTATTGTAAGTTTCAGATCAAAGAACTTTACAAAATATGAGGGTCCAAATTTTAGAATGAAAAATTTGAGAGTGTAACTACTACCTTAATATACCTTTAAGAGTTTCTTCAGCTTACCCTTACCTTAAAATTGTATAAAATTGTATAGTTGCTTACATGTTGACTAAGTCTAATTTGCAACTATTTTGGACAGATTCCCAATAAAAGATTCTAAAGTTAAAAACAAAAAAGACATTTAGACACGTTTAAGAATATTTTTGAAATAGTTAAACTCTCTTTGCATGTTATAATTTAAAATAGTTTGATTTTGCATTTATAACGTGATTTTTATACCATGAATGAATTATAAATCAAATCATTATAAACACGTTCGAGAGTATTTCAAAAGCAGTCTTGGGAGAAACGGGACGAAACTCTACTCATATACCTCAGGCTGTATACAGATAAATCCCCAGTGCTGCAAAAAGCACAAACGAAGCAACATTTTTTTTTTGTAACTAAAGGACCACATAAGAAATATGCAAAACAAAATTGCATCTCAGAATAAAGAAAAGAGGACCTGTTCATGAAGTTAATCAACAAACGTAGACCCTTTCAGATGACCATATATAATCTCAATCAATCAATCACACATTCTCTGTTGCATCTTTTCCTGACTCTTCAGCACTTCTGGCTGCCGCCAATCTTTCAGCTGCCAGTCTTTCTTCCAAAGCTCTGGCTCCCCTTTCTCTGAAATGAGTACAATTTTCAAATTTTATGAGTATTCTCTTCTCTCCAACAAGTTCTTTATATTTTTCGCCATACACATTTTCTTCATGTTTATATCGTTCTTTTGTTTTTGCTTTTCTAGCTTCAGTTCCACTTCTAACAAATGAAACACTTATAGAAACTTTTTTTTTTTTCTTTTCTAGCTTCCATTTTTTTTAAATATCCATGAGTGATCCAGATCAGTTTACACACATCTCAACTAATCTTACAGGATAACCAACCTAACCCTACGACATTTGGGTGTCAAGAAAAGTCGGAGGATGTTAAAACCCAGATAGGTAACCATCATGAATTGAACCTATGACCTCTTAACCTACTAAACCAACTTTCTTTATAAACAATTGTCTTGACGGGTGTTCAACCATCCTTTCCTTTGAGCACTTAATATTGGGCCCATTCAAAATTACCCTCCCCCCTTTTGATTTTGATTTAAAAATCCTCTCTTTCCCCGTGGGTTGACACCCTGTCACCCCCTTTGGATGGTTTTCTTTTCGAAAAAGTGCTGACAACAATGTTCATGTTCATCAAGGTGGGTGGTTAATAGGGTACCTCTTCTGCAGTCAAAGCACAAAGTGAAAAGATGCATATAAAGAGCGAAACATCACCACTAAGGTAGATGCATATAGTGAGCGGATGGGAATTCAATATTTGAATTTGACAGTTATACATAAAATTTTTAATTTTAAATGTAGCACCTAATTTCTAGATAATAAAACAAATTTCGAACTCCTAATTTGGCCCCAAAATAAAATTTTAAATAGTAAGCTTAAATTTTAAAATTTAGTACTCTTTCCAATTAGTTATAATTTCTTGCTTTGTCCTGTCTACCTCAAGCCATTTAAAACAAAAAAGCAGGTCTTCTGCAAGCTACAGAACTTGCTAAAAGTGAAAACACTTGTAGTATGTCAGGAGAGAAGTAATAACAAATATTACCTTCTTCTAGATGCCTCAATTGGATCTGAACCGGGAAGCAGGGCGCCTGCAGCAGCATAGTCCTCAGCATTGTCAGGGGATTCAGATCTTCCACAAAGCATACGATGAAATATTGATGCAATTGGATCAATGACTGGCCTGCACACAACCATCAAGACTCATAGTATACTACAGTATGGAGAGAGAACACAGAGTATTCCTGAAACATGAGGAACAGGTGCTTAAAAATAGAAAAGGCTTCAAAACAAAACATTATACCGTAAAAGTTCAGGGAAGAATGTAGAGAACGCAAAATCATCACTTGGATCGCCTTTCAGTTTTGCTTCAGGTTTCCTCTGCCAGTATCTCAGATAAATCCAGCTGATATATGTCCCAAATATTATTGTTGGGAGATATGTTGCAGCTCCTGTTGTCCAAAAGCTTACGGCAATGGATAACAATACAGCAAGAAATGGCAACCACTGAATGAAATTGCAAGCGAAGGCCAGAAAGAGGGTTCAAATAAAACTCTGATAAAAAATTATTCGAAATTAGGATATATCTATCTACATTTTTCATACCTTAGCTTTTAGTTTCAATACTGGCAACTCTTGATCAGGTATCATTTGTTTGATCCCAACCAAGAATCCAGCTAGAATCCCATAGAAACCAGATACAGGCAAATAACTGACACCACAAAAAGATGTAAATAAGATGTCTGGAAAACCTGGGAGCAGCGCAGGAAACATGTTTAAAGAGGAGGACAAATTGAGAAATACTGATTTGGAAAAGAATCAGACAGAGTTTACTTGAATGAAAATCTAAATGGATTAAAACAGTTTTGAGTGATGATATTAACAGAATGCTCAATCAGTTAAAGACATGTACACAAGTATGCCTAAAAGGTGTGCCTGATGCACGATGACTCAGTAGCACTTACAGATAACTTTCCTCCTGTGTAATATAGTACAGGGCAATTGCTGTGATAAAGACACATAAGGAAGTTAGAAAATTGACTACAAAGATGAACTTCAAAAATTCTCTAGATCCCCATATGGGTTCAAGCAGCTTTCCAACAAACAGGAGGCCAACTGTGCTGACAACACCCTGCAATATATTGCTCTCTGTGAGTCTAACTTCGAGTGGAGAAATGACTAAGAAATAGTGAGATAAATTCAAACCGTTACTCTGTAAATGGAACAAAAATTAGTGCACGACAATTTGGTTGCATACCCCATATATTGACTGTTCAATATAACCAGCTGTTAGGAGATTCCAGGCAAAAGGTATTGTCCTACAAAATAGAAGTTCAAAGGAATGAATGACCCAACCACCATTTATAGTTTACACATTATCCATTAAAATTTAACTTAAAAGTTGGTCAAATACTAAGGCCATCAATGAACTTTAATCAATTCAGAGGAAATATTCTCACATCATACAAATAAATTTAATTAATTAATTAAACTAGGCAAAAATTTCTTCATTACGATATGTAATCTTATTCGTTAAAATTAAGAGTCGGAGAATCAATATGGACTTAGCTTGATAAATCTATATACAAGAAACTGAGATGGAAAGTGTTGATAGAATACTGAATGACAATGACAAATTTGGAATTTTGATGATCAGTCAATGAGAAGGAAATACAAAATTTTCATACCCAAATTGAGTCTCCTCGTGAGGAAAGTTACCTAAATGGCATGCAGTCGTATTTAGTATTTACTGCATTGTAACTGAAAAGATAAGTATCTCAACTAATCTACTAAGTGTTTAAATGTATGTCCAATTGTCCACCGTACACAAGAACTCATAACTTGCAGTTGATCGAGGCTCCATTACCTATGCTATCACATCAATCACCATGTCTTGCCTAAAATAATGGATCCTCGCTTCTTTGGTAAGTGACATTTTTCTCCATTTTGAATTTTGTAACAAATTCAGAGTTCTTTTCTTCTGAATTAAATCTGTTAGGTTTCCCTAAGAGATGTGCATGAGGCGAGGCACATACTCCAATAATTAGGTTTACTTCAAAAGGTGACCGGTAAAAGAGCAAGGTCATATCGAGAATATGCAATTTCAGCTCTTCATTGAGTAGTTTGGTTGGACAGGAAGACTCTTATTTTCTAAGAAAAATATTCACATGGAGAATTTTTCAGATAAAAGATATTTATATTCTACCTCTTGCTGGTCTATGAATGTGAACATTCAGATTTTGGGCTCAGTTTTACATATTTATACAGCTCAACATGGATTGATTTTTCTGTAATTTCTTTTTTCTATTGTGGACATCTTTCTCTATATTTCTAATCTTATAACCATCTTTTTTTTTCTATCAGGGAATAAAGCCAATTCAAAATGATAAGGGGTTCACATTTCACACTCATGTAGGTGTTTCCTCTAATTATTTTGTAGAGTCAATAATTCAGATTGGTTAGTAGTGAAAACATCTGGTTGCATGGAGGTAATAACATCTTTGGATTCTTCACTAGAAAAATAAAATAAAATGAAAGAGTTCTATATATCAAAATAGTACACTCAGGCAGTAGATTGTGTAGCCTCTCAAAAGGTTTGTTGCTACTTCCTACCAACATAAACGTTTCGTTCTGAAGTATGGCAAAACGATACATGGATGGTTTGGCCAATAAATTAAATAGTGGAATTGCCAATAACATCACAACTTATTATTTTGACCACATTTCCAAGCTTGGAAACTACATTATTGACTAACTTCCATCAATCTTTCTACACATGCCTCTGGATCACAATTCACAAGTATGTAACATGCAAAACTTGTAACAAATACCTTCCACACACACACACACACCCCCCCCCCCGCCTGAAATCCTATCTTACACAGTTATTCAATCATCAGTGGTCACAAGATTCTAGACTCTTTCCTTACTAAATTTCAACTCGATAAAACGATTCTAGACTCTTTCCTTACTAAATTTCAACTCGATAAAAAAAACACACTTTTAACCAGAAACCTACTGGCATTACTTCAATAACGTAAGCATCGCATATATTCAGCCATGAAACTATACCAGCTTCGCACAGTTTTCGCTCTAATAAAAAACTAAATTCTCCAAAACGAGGTACCTGGCTGGAATAAGAGCAAGATAGTTAACAACCACAGGAAAAAGCTGAACCAAGATATGCCCGCCAATTAGCACAACGGCTAAGCCCTTGCATAGCTTGGTGAATCCAGTAAACGAACCAGAGCCCTGTCCAAATACAACATAAAACAAAAATATCAATCGAAACGTTGCTGAATTTCGAGAAAATGTCAAGATCTGGAATACACATTCGAAGATAGAAGAGACAAACTGCGAGATCTGAATGCGACTGATACACTAACAATTAAGAAGAGATTAAAACAAATAATTGTAACAAAGCATACCCCCGGAACTGATGGAGTACTCATGGGCGGCACGGTGAACGGTGGAGACGGTGATCGGAGTTGCGAGCTAAAAATGGACTGTTTTGCTTGGCCGGAGACTTTTGGATTAAATGGGGGGAGGGGGGAGTGGGCCTTCGATGAAGTGGAACTTGGGAGATCGAAACGTAAATGTGAGTGATTGGGTGCGGTGAGCTGTAGTGTTTATATGGTACACATCATGTAGATAATGTAGATCAGGTTTACTTCTGATTTACCTTTGACCATGATTCGTTTGCGGGAAACACACGTCAGCTCCCAACGCTTTTGCTTGTTTTGTAAGAAAACCTATGTCTTGCAAATTACTCCTTCATCTCTTCATATTTTCAGAATAGGGGTAAAAGGAAAATTGTCTAAATTTTCACATTTTTATCTTCATCAAATTACACTTTAATTCAATCTTCTTCCAACTGAAATAAGTGCTCAATCTTAATTTTAAAAGCCAATTTGTCTAAATTAACTTCAATGGTACGAAAGTTCATTTTTTTTATTACAAAATGTGGGCTTGGAGATCAAATCTTTTATTTATATGATGGAAGATTATATATGTCGTTTAAAACTATAAAATAAAATACTTAAATATTTTTTATGACTTAAAATATGTATTTTTGAAAAGATTTTGAATTAAAAAGTTGATTTAAAATCATTTTCAAATATTCTTTGAACATTTAATTTGGTGTCTCATCTATCTTTAAAATTTATGAAATATTTAAAAAATGAAAAATTGCGTTGGATAACATTTTGAATTTTGAGAATATGATATAGCAATTATAGCACATTGTTTTAGAATTTTGCAAATATTGCAAAATTTTCTCTTCTTCATCTTAAATTTTTTATTATTCCTAAACTACCATTCAATAACTTATTTCTCTTTCATCTTTTTAATGTCCTACTCATTATTTATTTATTCTCCCACTTTTTAAGGCCCTAATTATTTGTTTATTCTTATACTAAAAAAATATTTATTCTTTCTGTCTTAATCTTAATTTTAAAATATCAATAATACAATAATTGCAATATGAAATATAATATAATGGTTGTTGATCGAAGTAATTTAACTTCATTTGTGATTTTTTTTTTTACTTTCTTCAATGTGTATTTTGAGTTGAATCTAATTTTAAATGATTTTGTTTTATTTTTTTTACATTAATGTTTTTGTTTTACTTTGTCTCAATTTCGTATATCAGTGTTGTGATAGATTTATATTATATGTATTAGTTGATTAATATACTTTCTACGTGATTTTCGTTTTTTCAAATTTTATGCAGTTCATTAGAGTATTATTAAGTATATGAATAATGTAACTCAGTGTATCATTATCAAGTATATCAACAATATATTGTTAAAGCATATTAGTAAAGTGAATCATTATGAAGTATATGAATCAAGTTTACAAGTGTATACAATAGAATATCAAGTGTATAAGTAGGACTTCAAGCATATCAAGTGCATTTAATCAATCAATTGTATAAGTGAAGAATACTAAATGTATTTGCAGTGTATCATGTGTCTCAAACATATATTAGTAATGTTTCAGGTGTGTATCAAAGAGTATCGGGTGCATCAAGTGTATCAATCAAATGTATCGGGTGTATCAAGAAGTATCAGGTGTGTCAAGAAGTATCAGGTGTATCAAGGGATGTATTAGGTATATCAGACGTGTATAAGGTGTATCAAACGTATATTAATAACGAGAACATTTGTGACATTTTACCTCTTGATGTGTGGGCTGGGCTTCGTTTTTGCCATTTTTGCTATTAATAAAGTGTGTGTGCTATAGACTTAATTATTATAACTTATTTTACCATTTTTGCAAGTGTCCCTTAAAAAATCCTTAAATTTTCAATTAAGTAGTTAATAAATCTTTGAAAAAATTGCAAAAACCAACCTGAAATATTGTGGTAGTTGCAATTACAAAAATTGAGGTCAGAAACTTATATAAACGTTAAAATTAAACCTTCAAACTTATAATAGTTTGGAAAGTTAGACCCACAAATGATAAAATTGAACTATCAAAACTTATACTAATGTTATAATTTCTACCATTAATATACGTAAAAACAATATTAATATCAACTAAATACTCAAGCAACACATTATTTTTCTTTTGCAACAGAGACTAATTTACATAAACTAAAACTTTCGTGATTTCCATTTTAACCATGTGACATGGAAATTTTTGTACAGATAACCCTTTCAAAAGGGTGTTATAATTGATGACTCACCCCTCACAAAAGTATGATTTATAACATTTATTTCATGTGATAATTAATTTATAACATTTTGCTTATGTCATAATCCATTATCTCATTTGGTTAATATATCGTGTTAGAGATAACCATGTCTATCATCCAATCTTGATGCAACTATTGAGCTACCAAATTTATGTGACCAAAGTATATCAAATACGCATTTTAAACTATAACGGAAACCAACTTGATCTAAAGCACACAAAAATATCAAATTTATTTCACACAAGACAATTTTTAAAAGTATCATAATATAATTGTAGTTTAATATGTCCAATACCTTTAATTTCACATTGTTCATCGTTTTCCATAGTTACTTTGCCTTCAATATGTTCTTGATAAGGGGACATGAATGTGATATGTGTATCTAGAATCCATAATCCATTTATCTATATCACATGGCTCACTAATTACCAAAACTTCACAGCAAGTTACTAGGTGTTTTACCTTTTTCTTCGAAATAGGACAATCAAATTTAATATGTCATTCTTTTGCGACAATTTACCTGTAACTCTGAATTTTTTGTTCTCATTCTGAATCAACTTTGAATTATTCTTATTTTGTTTATTGCTTTGAAGTTTAGTATTTTATTTTCTTTTAGAAAACAGAGCTTCAAATTCTTTTTTCAAAACTTTTAGTTCAAGTTTTTTTTTTACATAAGAGAATTCAAAATAATATCAAATGTCAAAGGATCTCTACCATACTTAACTGCAGATCCAACCTCTTTATCCAAGTGGATGTAGAAGAATTATTGTTTGGTTTTTGTCATCTAATTTTTCTCCCATATTATTGAGGTCTAAACAATTTTTTTCAAATTCACCAATGTTTTCCTGAAGAGTTTTTTTTATTGATCCATCTCAAATTCAAATAACATTTCTTTCAAATATGTCTTATTCATAAGTGATTTAGACATGTAAAGGTCATCAAGTTTAGTCCACAAGGCAGAGATATTTTCAATGCTATTAACATGTCTCAGAACATGCAAAATAATAGTGTTATATGCTATTTCACAAACTTCATAATTTTCGGCATTAGTTATGGTAGTGGATTGCTTGGTTCATCAAGAGCCTTATGTCACGTGGTTAGATTTTCAAGCTAACCAAACGTGTGACACTTGACTAATTCTAACACCCACGTAGCCAAGTTATCCTTTGAGGGGTTAGTGCACTAAGCACTATGAAAGAATATGGCAGCGAAAGATTGAAGATGGTTGAAAGGCAAGAGAGAGTTTGGGAGAATGAGGGAGCTTAGCTTGACACTTTTTGGAAGGGTATGTTGCATTCCAATATTCCTTGTCTACAAGTTATTTGCAAATGAGTATAGTTCCTTGTCAAGGTATTGCTATTTGCAAGGATAAGTTCAATTGGATATAGTACCTTCCCGGGGGTTGCCAGTTGCAAAGGTACATACAAATGGGTATTACAAGCAAGTCCTTGCCAGGGGTTGCTAGTTGCAAGGTTGTCTTGCTTGGCTAAGGTGTGCCAAGAATTCAAGGTGATTACAATGAGCCCCTAATCGACTTTGGGGCTTAGAAAGTCAGCCAAGGACCTATCTAGAAGATACAAGGTGATTTGACCTTATACAAGTGACTCTAGAACGTGACACTTCTGATTATCATTGTAGCTCTCTGGACCGTCATTGAAGCTTCTAAATGTGCTGGATGGGCGTGTGTCTACTTGAGTTGACAAGGTTCTTCGCGCACGTGTGGCCCCTTTCCTGAACGTCCTTGAGCCTTCGGGACTCTTTCGAACACAACATGTCCGTCATGGAAAGTTCTAGAGGCTTTTGAGGTCTTCTTGGCCATTCTTGGACATGGGGCGGCGTGCAGGGTGCCATGTGTCACAATCGTAGCGTTTCAACCTTGAGACGGACGATTGTGCGGCACTTGTTCCAACTCGATGAACAAGTCAGCCGATCAAAATTCGAAAGTTGTGGGTAACGTCGACGTATGTCGTAACCTTCCTTAGCGTTCTTGGGAAATTTATTTATAAAACGCGGGAAAGAAAGAAATACCTTGAAATAAACGTTACAATAAGCATTAAAGACTATCAATTGCAAGGAAAAAGGGTTGCTTGCAAAGAGTACAACTAATGCTTGGGCGGGGATTCAACTGGTATGCCTCCCCTATAGTACATTTTGAACATTTTCAGCTCTGGAAGGCTTGCATATGAAAATGCAGAAACGTCACACCCAAGCTTTATGACTTCAAATGAAAAGCAAATGCCTAAACTAAATATTTTGCTTAAAGATAAGATAAATGGGAGCTAATCGGAGCTAATCGGAGCATATAACCAAAGGTAAACACACTTTGAAAAAATATGTCCGTGACACACTCCCCCACTTAAACAGTTGACGTCCCCGTCGACTGGCAAAGATGGAATCCTTCGATCTTCTGCTTCCATGCTTCACGGTCTTGGTGTTGGGATTGATGTCCTAAATCTTGTGGTCTTGTAGTTTGTAATTGTATATATTATACAAACATTTTATTTATCTAATAAAATAAAGTGTGTTATTTTATTTGACATTTAGTTGCATTAACCCACAAACATAAACTAACATCCAAGGTTATCTTATGTAACATAAACATGTATGTGGAGACATACAAGTGGATCATGTTTAAATGATAACCTAAATGGTCTGTAGTAGATAGATAAGGCTGGATACCTTATCCTGATGACACTACGAATACGGCCTGCTTTGTAGTTGTTACAATTGTTCTAAAGTGCTACAAATGATTTGATCCTAATCATTCATGTCGAGACATTAGAGCAGGGGTATTCTATACAAAGAGTTTGTATAAGATTGGACCATGAAATGAATAGTCTCTCTTATTAACACCGTTACTAGTTGAGACTACATTTCACCAAGATGACCATAGGTGACTTGACCTGAATCCTGAGTGAGTTGTGAACTCCTGCCTATGAAGGCAGTCCTTTGATTTGCATGGGTGAGAGTGGCCTATATCGCCGACTCAATAGACCTACCATTTTGGGGATTTGTTTGATTAGGGAGCTGGAAACACAATTACACAAGAAGGAATTCACTCCTTCTCTATAGATAGAGTAAGTAGAGAAATTGCTCTCTTAAGGGCTGATTCCAAGGCTTGAACAATGTGGCGCCACACCCTCTCTTGAGCCGAAAGGAGTTTAGTTATAGTGGGACTATAACTATTGTTCATTAGAGGAATTGGTGGTACTTAAGGAGTTAGATGTAACTACAGGGGCAAAACGGTAATTTTTTGGCCTAGCTGTACTTATGAGCAATTTGTGAAGGGTCATTGCACTGTTGATTGGTTATATCTAATGGACACAAAAATATATCTACAGTAAGAAGAGTGCAACTATTGGTCTTTAGTGGAATGACTGATAGTTAATGAACAGTGATTAATTTAATTAAAGAGTTTAATTAATTAATCTCACATCATTGGAGCTTTAATCTGTAGTCCATAAGGTCCCCTTGTTAGCTCAATAAAGATAAATGAGAATCAAATTTATTTTGGTTTAATTTGAATCGTTCAAATTGATTAAAGGGAATAAATTGTATATGATACAATTAATATAATGTATTTGATACATTATAATATAAAGTTTTTATGAGAGAAGTTAATATTTGGATATGATTCAAATAATAATAATATGAATAAGATTCATAAATAAACTATAGATTAAAAATTAATATGAATTCGATTCATATTAGAACTATAGATCACATGAGAAGATCTAAACCATTGGTTATATTATATATGATATAATATAAAATTAATATTATATAAGATATAATATAAAATTAAT
>CM046891.1:9206280-9247361 GCA_025688845.1 Cucumis hystrix | reverse complement strand
TATATAAGATATAATATAAAATTAATATTATATAAGATATAATATAATTTGAATTTATATTATATTTATATTAATATTAATTTAAATAAAAGAATATAATAGGAGTTATTCTTTGTAATGGGAGAGGGAGGAAGTTATTTGATAACTTCCCCCTCCATCTCTCTTCATATCTTTTGGTTAAGATATAGAAGAATGGATGCAATCTTCTCTGGATGAGTTTTTTTTTCTGACGATCTATTGCTTCCAAGAAGAAAAAATCTCTCTGCAAATATTTTTCCTTTTAAACAAAAGAAAAACACAGAAGCCCCACAAAACTCGCTGTTGTTTTTTTTTCTATCTTGAGGATAACAAGGAAGACTTAGTGGTGTTCTCCTCGTGGTGTTCTTTGGGAGATTCGAGAATTCATAGGAGGTTCTACAAAGGTTAGTTTTCTTTTCTTCTTTTCCACCATAGAAGCATGTTTAGGTGTTTTCTCTGTGTTTCAAGTTGAATTTCCTTTGCACAGCGTTCACACGCTTCCGCTATGGGAATTCCATTCCTTCAATTGGTATCAACCTGACATGCCCGTGTACGAGATAACATCTGTGGAACCCCATGCTTGCTTCTCTTACTAAGGGCCTCAATTGCCCAATTATTTGCTCCTTTGCTACGTTCTGACCCAAAATCAAGTTTGAGCGTGTCTCTCCGTCTCCCTACTTGATTCGAAGTCAGATTCGGCTGAGTACCAAAATGGCCGACAACATCGTTGTTCATCCCTCTGACAAAAGTTGATTTATGGGGACACTGTCTCTCATGCCTCAGATTGTTGGCTATGGCAAGCGTTTCTTCTGCAGACACCATACAGGTACCTTCTGTCGTACTCTGCTTCTGACTCCCAAATGCGATCGGGTGTCCATTTCGCACTAGGGCACCACCCGACGCACGATTAGACGCCTTAACATAAGCTTCAACCGTTTGAGTCCCACTCACTGACCCAAAAGTTAGCCCTCTCCTCGGGGCTCGCTTCAGGACACGATTGTCGGCACACAACCATCCATTCTCTTCCTTCTGTAAGATGGCTTGATCTTCATACGGAGCTTTTGCAGGGCTAGTGAATCCTGCACTCGACAATCTCTGTGACTTTCTTCAGAGTCCAGTTGACTCTGACTGCACCATACGACAATTATTGTTCGTAGGCAATTCTGGCATGGGCAAACTATCACGTTTCTCATTACAACATTTCTCCACGACACACCTTGTGTCTTCCTTAACACGGCCCTCCCTCAGTTGCATGGTCGAGATCATTCTCAGTCCTTTGGGTTGCTGAAGGTCTGTCTGCACAACGGTGGGGGTAGACCCCGTGATCACCAGACATCTAGCTGCAGGCATCATGATCACTTGATGTTCGAGAAGGAATTCCATTCCGAGAACTACATCAAAGTCATCCATTCGTACAACTACGAAATCAACAAAACCGCTCCATCCTCCCAACTGTATCACCGCTCGTTTCACTATTCCAACGACGGGTAGAGCTGTAGAATTCACGGCCTTCATTTTTTCCGTATCCTTCTTCCAATGAAGGTTTAGTCGTCTGGCTTCGGCCACCGTTATGAAATTATGAGTTGCACCGGAGTCGACCATAGTGCTCCTTGCACGCTTTCGGTTGATCCAGGTGTCAACATATATCAGACCCCCTTTAGTACGTCCACTTGTCTCCCCCGCTTTCTTCTGAAGGGACGACAAGAGTCTTATGGCTCCCACTCTGACATTTTTTATTTCCTCCACTTGTCCATCTTCCTTCTTTGGTTGACTCAGCTGGTCCTCTGAATCCGCAGCCAAAGATGCTTGAAAGGCATAGAAGGCCGATTTATCCGGGCATTCCCTTGTCATATGTGGCCCGTTACATATATAGCTACTGATGGGACGATTCGACGTGTTTGTACCATCACGTCTTTTCCAAGTGTCCCTTGTGTTGGACTGGGAAGGCTTGCGGTCTCTACCGGGACTTCTGTTTTCACTGGCAGCCTTGGGAGAATTTGGTCGGCTGTTTCTATCTCTTCCAGGTGAAGAGCTTTGATGACGTCTCGTCTCTTGAGAATCACCAGACAGATCGAACAAACGTTCAGCTATTGCATAGGCTGACGTGAGGTCTTGAACTTTCTGCTCATACAACTTAAACCTTGCCCACGGCTTTAGCCCTTCGACAAAACTGAAGATCTTGTCCTTCTCGGTCATATCGGATATGTCTAACATCAGCCCCGCGAATTGCTTCACATACTCCTGAATGGTTCCAGTGGGTTTTACTTCCCGCAATTTCCGACGAGCCAAAATTTCAACATTCTCGGGGAAAAATTGTGAGCGGAGTTCTCTCTTCAAACTATCCCAAGTATCTATTAGGCAACGCCCTTCTTGAATGTCCACATACCGGGATCTTCACCACAACTTTGCATCTTCAGATAGACGCATGGTCGCCAATGTCACTTTGGCTTCTTCCGTATTAGTATTCGTGGCTTTGAAATATTGCTCAATGTTGAAGATAAAGTTTTCCAGCGCCTTTGCATCTCTTGCCCCACAGAAGGGCTTGGGTTCTGGGATCTTTATCTTGCAATCTGTAACTGCTCCTCCAGCTGGAGCTTGATTTGCCAATGCTCGCATTGTAAGATTCACCTTCATGTTCACCTCTGCGATTTCATTTCTAACGACATCCAGGGTGGCTCGAAAATCCTCTGTCATGCCGTTTATCATTTCCATTATATCCTTCTGGGAGTTATCTAGTTCAATAACTCGTTCTTCAATCTGGGCAGCAGCGCCCGCCGAACTGTCCCCACGCTCATAGGTGACATTTCCAGTTCTCATAACTCGTGACTCTAGAGTATCGACTCTAGCTAACAAATCTCGTATGGGTAATCCGTCCAAACAACCGGACACCGCATCGATGGCATCGGCTTTCTTGGCGACTTCCTCAAGCCGCTCCTCAAGAAATCGGATGGAATCAGGAACTTCTGTCAGGTGGAGCATCCGCTCTTCGATCCCCACCAATCGTTCATCATGGGTCTTACCCGTTCGGTTTACAATCGACATCTTTCTGTCTCAACTGTCACTCAGCCAACTTAGGCTCTGATACCACTTGTCACAATCATAGCGTTTCAACCTTGAGACGGACGATTGTGCGACACTTGTTCCAACTCGATGAACAAGTCAGCCGATCAAAATTCGAAAGTTGTGGGTAACGTCGACGTATGTCGTAACCTTCCTTAGCGTTCTTGGGAAATTTATTTATAAAACACGGGAAAGAAAGAAATACATTGAAATAGTCGTTACAATAAGCATTAAAGACTATCAATTGCAAGGAAAAAGGGTTGCTTGCAAAGAGTACAACTAATGCTTGGGCGGAGATTCAACTGGTATGTCTCCCCTATAGTACATTTTGAACATTTTCAGCTCTGGTAGGCTTGCATATGAAAATGTCGAAACGTCACACCCAAGCTTTATGACTTCAAATGAAAAGCAAATGCCTAAACTAAATATTGTGCTTAAAGATAAGATAAATGGGAGCTAATCGGAGCATATAACCAAAGGTAAACACACTTTGGAAAAATAGGTCCGTGACACCATGCTCGTCTCGCTCAATCTCTCTTCGTCTTGCATGTTTGGTGGTGCTCTCTTTTAGCTCGCTTGTCTCATTTCAATCTCATCCATTTTGGTTGGTGTAGCTCGATGTTGGAGAAGAGGAAGAAGAAGATGCGAGGGAGATAACATGTGGATGCTGGCTAGGGAAGAAGAAGATCATGGGAGATGAGATAAAATTGTGGTTGCTAGGAGGAAGGTGGAAAAAATATCCTAAATCAATATTGAAGGTAATGTTATAATTTCACTTGTAGATGACATAATAAAAAAGACACTTTGATGTTTTTTTATAAAATCTAGGTCATTTTCCATTTTGGATCTTTAGAAGGGTCTCTTAGACCATTAAAATCTTAATTCTAAAAATTCAAACAATTAATATGGTATTTATAACTAAAAGAAAAAAAAAAAGTTTTTCCTTTGAAGAAAAAAGGGGGCAAAATGGACAATTTAACATATCAATTTCATATAAGTTATAAGTTACAAGTTACAACATCATCTAAAAAAAGAAAAGAAAAAAAAAAGATATTTTACTTTATATATATATGTAATCTTAGATTTATCACACTGGAATTTCTAAATGGAAGAATCTCCACCACGCAATTCCAAGATCCTTGATTCTCGATATTCCACGTAAGCAAATAAAATGGATTGAGAAGTTCCAAGTGGCCCAATGAGATCCCAAAACCAACCCACACTTAGCCAATGAAAATCAAACTTTAGATTCCCCAATCTCTCTACTGCAACTGCTTTTAGTCCCCTTCCTTTCCCTTCTTCTTCCTCCATTCTCACACTCTCACTCTCACTCTCTCAATCTCTTCTCTTTTTTTCTTCAATGGCTTCCAACACCTTGATGAGCTGTAGCATTGCCACCACCGCTTTCCCTTCAGTCCTTTCTTCTTCTAAGTCTAAATTCGCCGTCGGTGTCCCCATTTCCGGTGTCGCTGTCAATGCATCTTCCCGATTTTCCATGTCCGCTGAGTGGATGCCCGGCCAGCCCCGTCCCCCCTACCTCGATGGCTCAGCTCCTGGGTATTCAATTTTGAAATGACTTTTGTTTGTTTAATCTGGTGGGGTTTGTTAACGTAGGATGATGATTGCTTTTTCTAGGCGTTTGAGGAAATGTCCAAGAGAGTCCTGATACTCTTTGGATGCTTTGATTTGTCCTTGACTCCATGAAATCGTTATATGTGTGAATCTAAACTTAAATTAAATTTGTTTTGATAATTATTTGGCGAGATTTAAGTTTATAAACATTACTCAGCCTATATTTCCTTTTACCAATATTTTTAAAAATCAAGCTAAGTTTCCATAACTAAAAGAAGTAGTTTTTTCTGTTCTTTTGAACATAACTAAGAACTCAAGCCTTTTGTCAAAAGGGAAAACCTTGAGAGAAAACAAACATAAATTCCATAAACTAAGAATGAAAAAGAAAATCATATCAAACTGGTTTTTGTCTGCTTAGTGATGATTAATTTACCCTTATTTATTAGCTGTAGTTTTTGGCTAAGTGGTGAATTAGAATCGATTAAACGTTTGAGATCTGTGGTCATGTTCAACAGTGATTTTGGATTCGACCCTCTTCGGCTGGGAGAAGTGCCAGAGAACCTCGAGAGATTCAAGGAGTCTGAGCTAATTCACTGCAGATGGGCCATGCTTGCTGTTGTAAGCTTACCAAATTCAGTTGCTTGATTCCGAGATTGAAGGGGGCTTTTCCTTTTTCATTTTCCAATGCTGTTCCTTTTGTTTTTCAGCCAGGGATTTTGGTACCTGAGGCTTTGGGATTGGGCAACTGGGTTAAAGCTCAAGAATGGGCAGCAGTTCCAGGAGGCCAAGCTACATACTTGGGACAACCAGTTCCATGGGGAACTTTGCCCACCATTTTGGTCATTGAGTTCCTTGCCATTGCTTTTGTAGAGCACCAGCGCAGCATGGAGAAAGACCCCGAGAAGAAGAAGTACCCTGGAGGTGCTTTTGATCCATTAGGCTACTCAAAAGACCCTGAAAAGTTGAAGGAATACAAAGTCAAAGAGATCAAAAACGGTAACTGCTCTCATTTTTTTCATATCAATTAGAGAAGAATTGAACTTTTGAGTGCTTTTGGAACTGTTAAAACTACTTTAGGTATCATTCATATTGGAAATGTTAACATGTAGAAGTTGATTACTTTTGACTCAAATGGTTATCTTATAATGAAAAACATTTGATACTAATTATCAAACACTTACGGGTTTGTAGGTCGGTTGGCGCTGTTGGCTTTTGTTGGGTTCTGTGTGCAACAATCAGCATACCCAGGAACAGGGCCATTGGAGAACTTGGCAACTCACTTGGCTGACCCATGGCACAACAACATTGGCGACATTATCATCCCCAGAACAATTTCGCCTTGAATTTTGTACTGAATCATACCAATTGTAATTAAGTTTCTGTGTATTAAATCTGAACTCAAGGCTTTCCTCTCTATGTGCCTTTGAACGTGCTCTGTAACTTGATTTTGACCTTCATTTTAGTGCATGGTGTTACAATTTGAGGAAGGAAAAAAAGGGATAAGATTACAAATTTAATCTTAAAGCTTTGGATTGTATGTCTATTTGGTTAATTTTTATTTATACGAGAACACATGCATGATAAGTACAATCAAATCATTATTAAATTTTTGTTAGAACATGCAGTAGAAATTGCATCGTGAACAATATTCCCTCTAAAACTGTCCATGAGACAAATTATGAATTATAGAAGTATAGTGAACCTAGGCAACGATAATTTAGGATTCGAAAATATTTAAGGGCACAAGCTGAAACAATCCCCAAAATGTATACATATGTTCAAAGATATGCTGAGTGTAGGCTGTCTTTGAGAAGTAAGAAAATGGTTTTTTATACTCTCCTAAACAAAAATAAGGTATTTGTATGACAAAAATATAATTTGGGACGCTTGAAAAATAACAAAAAAAAAAAAAGAATTATGATAATAAGACCTACGATACTACATTTTCTAAATTACAAAAGTAGTCAATTTTAAAGTCGATAACGTTATGATAGCTCTCTGATATCATTAATTTTTTCATATTCGCAATATGCAAAAATGTGAATATGAAAAAATGTCATGAACTGGTTTTTTTCTAAATGTTTTTGTCATATGATACAATTTTTCTATAATTTTTACGTGAAATGTTGAATTAAAGACTACAAACCTTTAATAAGGTAATAAAGTATTGATGAGTTGGTTCCAAGTAAAGCCTCTATATAGTGAACAAATGTTGTTAACCATTGAAATGTCAATTAGATTATGGTCAAACAGGATAAACCTTCATTGTAATTCTAGTAGAGAGTTATGAGATGACTCAACCTTTAGCGTGATTTAAGTGCTGTTAAAGTTGTCATTTTAGATGATAAATTAAAACTAAAGGGTTATTACCCTCAAAGTCATAATGAGGGACGATCACAAGGGTTGGTAGTTCAAAGTTATGAATCTCGAGATAAAGTCTATGTAATTCATCTTAATATGGATTTGTAGGTTTTTTTAGATATGGTAAAGTCTATAAGATATGAATAAATGTACAAAAGAGGCAATTCATGTGTAGATTAAAGAATACAAGTATTCAAAATAAGACTCTAAGACAAACGGTGAATATGATCCACATATATGACAACAACATGTTGTTCAAGATTACATATAATAAAATTTACCCTAGAATGTCTTGACTAGGGAGTTAATTTCATGTATTTCATCAATATGAGCTTAACTCAACTGACATCTATATCTTATCAAGAACAAAAGGTCTCCGGTTCAAATCATCTCTCTCCATGATATATTTGAAAAGATTTTCAAAAAGAAAAAATTTATGTGTTTCTAAATGTTTTACTCTTTTCATTTACAAACACAAGGCAATCGATTGCTTTTGCTGGAATTCAATCCTTTCAATAACATGCTCAATCCTATTTTTATCAAGGTTAATTAAACAATTCTAATAGAATGGATGTCATACAATCCACAAGTTTAACTCAACCTTTGCTACTTTGGCCATCAAGGGACTTAACAATTACGAATTATGCCTAAATCTATAACAATCAATCATGTAGCTTTGATTGGTTTGTCAAACAATTTCAAAAAAACACAACCATAAATATACTTTGATAGGAAATTCTATAAACAAAACAGAATTATGGTTTAGAGTTTAGCACAAGTCCCACGAGGTTCATAAATGAAGAAAACCTTAAAACCTAGAAAACTAAAACACACTATCTTTAAGCTCAATTATACGTCATAAATCTCTGGTTTGTAATGTATAAACAAAATTAGTTTATTTAATAAAATAAAGTTTTATTTGATTTGGCAGAGTCACATAAGTGAGATAGAGGTGAAAAAGTGTGGGTTTGTTTTATTTATTATTTTTATTATTTTAAGCCTTTAATTAATTTCCATATCACCATTAAAATAATAAAAATAGTTCTTTTGGCTCTATAACAATCGAAAATACTAACAAAGGATCTTTTAAACTTATTTATCGTAACTTAGGAATCAAAAAGGTTATTTTAAAAATTAAGGACTAAATACCTGTGGTTGAATAGATAGAGACAAAAAGGTATCTTTTCCAAAACGAAAGAAAATGTACTTGATGATAGGGTGGGTGAGATAATATGTATTTGGAGCTACAATTGTTGAAAAAAAATATTTGGAACTATTCATTAAAGGTGAATTTATTATTACTTTTGAGAATATTTTTATAACCTAATTTAAGTAGTTATTGGAAGACGAGGATGGACGATCTTGAACCATTCGAAGTATGGTCGAGAATTGTTCTATGAGTGGTTTTTTTATAAATAGTTTAACATTATAAAATTTAATGTAATAAATGATATTTGTGATTTGCGGGTATAGCCATATGATTTTCAAATAAAGTATAAATTTCATGTATTTATATTCAAAAATAATTTACGAGATTCATTCTCGAGATGTTGAATATTTTCTATATGTGATAACTTTATCAAGTTTTTGAATTGTTTATGTTTTACCTTGGTTTAGAGTACTTCAAATTTTTTTATATGATGATAACTTTCACAAATTAATTTTCTATAAACTATTACCACTAACTGGCCTTGTTAGCTCACATTTTCAAATTATTTTTTCCATTAGGTTGCTCTTGAGTTTCAAGAGAAATCAGTGTATCATAAGTTGTCACCCCAACTCATCAATTTGTTGCTACATGTAAGCATAGAATTCTAACAAGACTATGGTTTGTGTAAGTGAATAAGTAATATATTTAATTCAAGTTAAGTTTCAAGTACAAAAAGAAATGGGTGGTTATTGGATGAAAAATTTGTGAAAGGAAATTAGAATATTATTTTATTCTCAATTGCATTCCCACATTGATTAAATTTGAACGTGAAAGCTCCCTTTTATACTCATTATTTGATTCATATTGTTTGTGCTCTTAGAACACCCAAGTTTTGAAATGATAAAGAAGATAGGCAATTGTGGATATGCCTAGAACTTCACACGCATGTCATTGCCATCTCTCACGCATTGAGAGGAGAGATAAAAATAATGTATATATATTTTACTAAAATTTTATTTGAATATTAAAATGTTTTATACGTTTTTATTAATTAATTTGGTCCTTACCATTTTCATTACCGTTTTGACGTTTCTTGACTCATTACTGACCCACGATTTACTCCATATTAAATATATGGTCGTTGGCTACCCTTCACAAATACTAAATATATCAGCTTTCCTTTCATTCCAAAAGATCCACTCTTTATGTTATTCTCTTTGGAAAAATTTCCGAGAAAGGTGTGTCTGTTCTTGAGTGTTTTTTTTATTACTGGTTGGTTTCCATGTAAAATCAACTGAAGACAAGAGATTATTTTATTCTAGAGACGACGAGGAGCATGTTCTGCGACTCAGCCGTACATTCACACTTTCTGTTTTGCAGTCGTTGTTCCAATATTGTATATGTTGTTTGCTGTTATTGTTTTCTGTTGCTGGTTTATGGTGCTTGTTGTTGCTGTTTACTGTTGCTGCATTTTGTTGTTTACCACTACTGTGATCTTAAGTTCGACGTAAGTTGAAGATCGACGTCAAACAACATCAACAATTTTAAGACGCATTCAATCTGCTGAAATGGCCGGACAATTCCAATCTGATATGATGCCTTCTGATCTCAATCGTCGTTTCAATTTGAACGAGCACATTTCAAGAGGAGGAAACAAAAAATTATTTTTTATCACATTGAAGAAGGTGGCTGCCGCATGTACCACTGAGAAGCTGAAAGTCCCAGAAATAGATCCTACGAAAGAGCAAATGAAGGAACTCATTGCATGGATAAAAATCGATTTTATCTGTAAGAATTTAATTCTTAATAGACTAATTGACGAGTTATATGACTATTACTCAACTGCGAAAGAGGTTTGGGACGCATTACAAAAGAAGTATGACACGAAGGAAGCGGGATAAAAAAAATATGCAGTGAGCCAATACCTACGGTACCAAATGACCGATGACAGATCCATGGAGACTTAATCGCAGGAGATCCAAAAAATAGCACACAAAATTATCAGTGAAGGTATGACGCTAGACTAACAATTTCAAGTTGCAGTTATTATTGATAAATTAACTCCTCCGTGGAAGGATTTCAAGAACGCTCTAAGACACAACACCAATGAGTTCTTGTTGGAAAGTCTTATCACGAGACTAAGGATAGAGGAGGAGGCAAGAAAGCATGATCAAAAGGAGGAGGTGAATGCGATTCTCAGAAAGAAGTCTACCATAGTTCTAAAATCAGATATGAAGTCGAAAGGAATCAAGATGAAATGAGGATCCAACAAATAGAACAACCCTTAGTCTAGAAGTACGGTACAAATTGTTTGTTATAACTGTAATAAGCCTAGACACTTAGCTAGGAATTGTAGAAATGGGAGTCGTCCTGTTGCGCAGGTAAACCTAGTAGAAGATGAATTTGTAGTTATGATTTCTGAAATTAATGTAATGGGGGAGTCTGAAGGTTGGTGGCTAGACACTGGTGCATCTCGCTATGTCTATCATGACCTTAGTCTGTTTAGAAAATATAATGAGGTTAAGGATAAGAATATCCTTCTGGGAGATCATCACACAACCAAGGTAGCTGGTGTTGGAGAAGTAGAATTGTCTGGCAAGACGCTTGTGCTAAAGGAAGTTTTGCATACTCTAGAAATTCGAAAGAATTTGGTCTCTTGATATCTCCTCAACAAGGTTGGCTTCACTCAAACCATAAGATCAGACTTGTTTACATTAAAAAAAATAATGTATTTGTAGGAAAGGATTACGCTACTGATGACATGTTCAAGTTGAATTTGAAAATTAATAAGAATTTATCTTCTGCTTACATGTTGTCTTCTTTGAATGTTTGGCATGCTAGACTTTGTCATGTTAATAAAAGACTAATTAGCAACATGAGTAGGTTAAATCTTATACCTAAGTTATCTATGCATGAATTTGAGAAATGTGCATGTTGTAGTCAAGCTAAGATAACAAAAACCTCGCATAAGTCTGTAACTAGGGTAATAGAGCCTATGAATGTGTTTCCATAGGATACGCTGAAAACAGTAAAGCCCATAGGTTCTATGACTTAGAAAACAAAGTAATCATAGAATCAAATGACGTAGATTTTTTCGATGATAGATTTCCTTTTAAATCTAGAAATAGTGGGGGCTTAAATAGTCAAACTAGTGGGGGATTTATGTTCAAGTAGTCTACCTTTAATTAGGATTCAAACCCAAGAAAATGAAGTAGATTCTAAACCTAGAAGAAGCAAAAGAGCTAGAATCATAAAGGGCTTTGGACAAGACTTCGAAATGTATAACATAGAAGATCCAAAAGATCGAACAGAAGCCTTATCCTCAGTAGATGCCAACTTATGGTTAGAAGTTATCAATGATGAAATGGACTCTCTTGAATCCAATAGAACTTGGCACCTAGTTGACTTACCCCCTAGCTTCAAAGCAATAGATGCAAATGGGTTTTAAGGAAGAAACTCAAACCTGATGGATCAGTAGATAAGTATAAAGCTAGATTAGTAGCAAAATGATTTAGGCAGAGGGAAAACATAGATTTCTTCGATACTTTTTCTCCGGTCACTAGAATCATCTCAATTAGAGTGTTGATATCTGTAGCTGCCCTGAACAATCTCTTAATCCATCAGATGGATGTCAAAGTTGCTTTCCTAAATGATGATTTAGAAGAAGAAATTTATATGGAATAACCTGAAGGTTTCATAGTTCACGGCCAAGAATCCAAAGTTTGTAAACTAGATAAATCCTTCTATGGCCTAAAACAAGCTCCTAAGCAATGACAGAAATTTTTTGACAACTTCATCATGTCTAAAGGATTCAAAGTAAATGAAAGTAACAAATGTACTATTATAAGATTGAAGATAAGTTATGTATTATCATATGCTTATACGTAGATGACATGTTAATCTTTGAATCAAACTTGCACGTCATAAATGATGTAAAATCTATGTTGAGTGCAAATTTTGACATGAAAGACTTGGAAGAAGATAATGTAATCCTAGGTATCAAGATTACAAGAACTAAAAATGGAATTTCTTTATATCAATCTCATTACATAGAAAAGATTCTAAAGAAGTATAACTACTTTGATAGTAAACCAACTTGTACACCTTATGACTCTAGTGTTAAATTATTCAAAAACAATGGTGACAATGTTAACCAATCCGTGTATGCTAGTATCATAAGCAGTTTGAGATATGTTTCTGATTGCACAAGACTAGACATAACTCATATGTTGTAGGATTACTATGTAGGTTTACTAGCAGACCTAGTCTAAAACACTATAATGTTATAGAACGAGTAATGAGATATCTTAAGAAGACACAAAATCTAGGATTACATTATCAAAAGTTTCCCACTGTACCTGAAGGTTACATCGATGCTTATTAGAACTCTCTCTCAGATGACTCAAATGCTGCAAGTGGCTATATTTTTATTATAGTAGGACTGTTGCTTGGAAAATTTTAGCCCAGTCAATGATGGAGTCAGAGATGATAGCACTAGCTACTGCTAGTGAAGAAGCAAAGCTTGGTATCAAAGATTTTGTAACACCCCGAAAAATGAAGATAATTTTTACAGATAATTATCTTAGGTTTGTTTAATTATATTTAATTTATTGAGTGTTTATTTTGAAGATTATTTGATTTTGTAGACATTCAAATTAATTAGATATTTGTTGGATGAATATTTAATTAATTAGAGGATTTGAGTTTATGGTGTTTGTTGAGGATTTGATTTAATTTATGTTATGAGATTTAAGTAAAGTTATGAAAAATTAATTATGTGAACGATAATTAATTATTTGGAGAGAAAATATTTATTTAGAAAGAAAAAGAAAATAATAAGAAAGTAATAATATTTTGGAAAAATATAATTATTTTGGTAAAAGAATAAAGTTATTTGGATTTGATAGAATTTATTGAAGAGAGAAGATTCTATTTTTAAAGATAAAAGTTGATTTGATGGAAGATTTTATTGAGAAAAGATAATGAGAATAAAAATATATGTTTATATTTGTATTATATAGATATTCTTGATAGATTCATCTTTGTGGATGTGGAAGTGAGGGCCGCTACTTATGAAATTTTGGACAGATTCCTAGAACATTCACTAAACTGAGATATACGTGTAAGGCCATAAAGCATGGGCTATTTTTAGAACTTCACTCGAATAATGTTGTGTGTACAATAGCGTTAGAAGTAAAGTTCAAAACTACGAGTTACTTTACAATACTCTAAATTATTGTTACTACGTAAAGGTTCAAGTCATCATACACCTTTACTTAAGCATAAGACTATAAAAATAGACATTGCTCGATGAAAATGTTTTTAAAATAATTTCAAGTGGGGGACTCTAATGGTAAAAAAAATTCAACTGGGGGATTATTGGATGAAAAATTTGTGAAAGAAAAATATTATTTTATTCTCAATTGCATTCTTACATTGATTGTTTTGAAAGGAGGGAGGAGATAGGCAATTGTGGATATGCCTATATCTCCCCACACACGCGCCACCATCGTCTGTCGGTGGTGGCGAGAAGAGGAAAGGAGAGATAAAAATAATATATATATATTATTAAAATTTTATTTGAATATTAAAATGGTCCTTACCATTTTGACGTTTCTTAACCCATTACTGCTCCATGATTTACTCCATATTAAATATATGGTCATTGGCTGCCCCGAGCAAATACTACATATATCAGCTTTCTTTTCATTCCAAAAGATATAAAAAAAAATCCATTCTCTTTATGCTATTCTCTCTGAAATTTTTTTCGAGCAAGGTGTGTCTGTTCTTGAGTGATTTTTTATTACCGGTTGATTTTCGTGTAAAATCAACTGAAGACGAGAGGTTGTTTTATCCTAGGGACGATGGAGCAGTTATCTGTTTGCACATTCTCGAGCAGAGCCGCGAAACGTCTTAAAGAGAGCGTGTTTCGTGACTCAGTCGTACATTCATACACTTTCTGTTTTGCAGTCGTTGTTCCAATATTGTATCTATTGTTTGATGTTACTGCAGTTTTCTGTTGTTGCTTACTACTGCTTGTTGTTGCTGTTTACTGCTACCGTGATCTTAAATCCGACGTTAGTTGAAGATTGACGTCAAACAACATCAACAGTGGTACGCTCCTTTGCACGCTTGGGGTCTCGTGTCATCACAACTCATCCAAGGTTGAGGAAGGATAATCTGAGGTGTTTGTTGGCATAAATACTTTAAATCTATATAATATATTTAACCCAAAATCATTCATGCCAAATTGTTAGGAATAAGTTACATACCAGATTCCATTGATGATGTTGTAAAATGGTTTTGTGTGATGACTATAAAATGGCTATTGTCTTTCCCAACCAGAACCCCAAATGCCCTTAATGGGATCTTTCTCTTAATGGGATACAACAAAGACAGGGTGCTTATTGTTTTGGTATATCGAGAACCATAGCCTAAGTCTCTTTATATACCAGTTCAATTAGGGTCTCCATTAAATCCTAATCAATCTAGGAATATGTTTCTACCCATTTAATACATACTCAATTAGGAATCTTGTGTCTTAATTAAATAGATCATGTAATAGGCCTAATTTAATAAAATAACCCAATGTGATCAATTATTAAGAAAGATTTAGAGGAAAGACCTAAATTATCCGTGATATTTCACAAATGTCTTAATTTTTCAATTATTATCTAAATTAGGAAATCGTGGTATTTTAGGGCAATTTTAACCTTCATTTAATTATTTAAAAATAAATTATATTCGTAAATCTTAAATAATTCTTTAATATTTTTAAAATCTTAAAGAATTTTTTCATTATTTATCAACCATCTAATTTATTATATCAATTGTAACTTCATTAATTATTATATCATATATATTTATATTTGTTAATGTAATATTTATTACTTGTTTATGATTTAAACATGGTATAAATTATATATCTTTATATGGCAATAATTGATTTTAATTTAAATCATAAACCAAAATTATTTTTTCATTCCATTATCAACATGTTACTCTTTTTTTTTTCTTTCCAATTCCTATAGAAAAATAAATTTGTTCTTTCTTCTTCCATTTCAATTTGGCAATTTTGAATTGGTTAGTATTCTTTTTTTTCGTTCATTATTCTTTTCGTATAATATTTCATTTCCGTTTCCTAACATATAGTTTTTTTCTCAAGAAAATTGTTACTTCTTCTTCAATTTATCTTCTTGTCATGTTCGGTATTCACAGATTATAGAATATGCGTTCTGTATTTTAATTCATCTTCTTGTCATGTATTTAAAAAAAATTACACATATGGTACTGTATCTTTTGAAGTAATTTTTGTGTTTTGTTACATATATACTTCTGCATATATTGGATAATACGTTCACAGTTTTTTTTAGTTATGTAATTTTTAATACTTAATTTATATATCACTACATACACATACTATGTAGCGGTTTAGTATTTTTTTTAATCATTACATATATACTACTCTATAATACATATATCTTATGTGATTTGTTACATATATACTACCTCATATATTTGATCATACATAAATCATTTCATCATTATATACAACTATATATATACATTAAGACATACTTAGTGACAGATATAAGTTCATTGTTTTCTTTCAGGTATGGCCAGAATTGCTGCAAACAATACAATTGAATATGTTCTCTCCATTCAACCAATTTTTCATACAATTCCCTGCATTACAAATAGCAGAGTATATCCTTCATTTTCCTGTTAACGTAAATAGCATTCCTATAATATCATCAAATTTATGCAATTACTAACGACATATATTGCATATACTCATAACAAAGTTCCATCATCCATGTTCATGTAAACAATTTATCATAAATCTTTAGTTCTAAAATACACGCTGTAATATTACATATACTCAGAAATAGAACATTACTCATCATAAACATTTATGTCTAAAATGTACACCTTATTATTCCAAATATATTGTAATTAAAACATGATAACATTTTTAGATAAACCATTAAGAACAATGAACACAATAACATCATATACTGTAGCATATAAAAATATACACTTATAAATTACAGTGTTTCCAAAATTCTAGCAACAGAAAATTGTAATTCAACATAGCAGAAATTACACATCAAGTTTTCAATAAACCTAACCAGTTAGCACATAACAGAAATTACACATAAATTAATATACCCTAATCGTTATATGATTCGAAATATACAGTATTACTAACCTCAAAATTTATCCCCAAAATCTGTCAAAAAATGACTTCACAGCCACCCATCGAGCTTCTTCTTCTTCACCAGAAAAGTTTCACAAAATATTCTACTAAACATATGCTTTTGTAAAGAGAATGGAAGGCGTAGACTACCATTGTCGAAGAAGGAAACTTTGAAGTGTTATTGATTTCTTTCCAAAACCGTAAACTACATATATTAAATTTTCCCCTCTTTGTCGGTCCATATTCTTTTTAATATATATATATATATTTAATTTAATTTAATAATATAAATGAGTATATATGTAATGTGGGCCCTACTTGTGTGTAATATTATAGCCCACTTAGATTTTTATGAAAGTTCTTATTGAAATAGGCCAATTGTGTAAAATGATATAAATTAGGCTATTCTAATTGAAATCTAATTGAAATCCCAATTATTAATTCACATACATAGCTCATACTTTAATTAGACGTATTATTTAAACATGTTTAGCAGATGTGACACACAAGCACTAACCATTAAACACCAAAACATTAATTACTTTTCTTACTGTAGATATATTTATGTGTCCACTGATATAGACCAATAGCAGTAAGTACACCAGCTGGGTTAAATTACTGTTTTACCCTAGGTTACTTCTAGTCCTTAAAGTAAGAGAAGTAAGTGTGAGTCTTTAGTGGAGTATACACACAATTAACAAATGTGGATTAATGTGGTTAATGAATTTAGCCAATTAATCTCATATCCTTGTTGAAAGGATAAAAGCCCTATGACAACGAAAGATTTTAATCATTTTTCAAATTAATTTGGAAATCTAGTTTTCTTTTAAAACTTAAAAGCTAAGTATGCTTTCTAATTATAGATTAGATAAAGAAAAACTTACTTGCTTATGTCTGTGAATCTACAAAGTAAATTTTCAAATGAGACACTACTCGTCAGATCTTTCTATGTCTGGGATGAAATTGGTTTGTGAAAATGTTTAGAAAAAAACTATTTTATTTTTGCAATTAACAAAAACATTGATTTTTTTTAATTAATTCATTAAAGAAAATTGTTTTATTATGCTATTAGTTTAATCACAATAATATTGTTTTAAAAAGAACATTCTCATCCAAAGTTCCAATCACATCCAATCCACAAAACGACGTTGTAAAAGCGAAACGGCGCGTGGCATTTTCTGACCACACAAAACACAAACTTCCATTTTCGTTCTTCAGTTCGAACACTATGGTCATTGTTACTTGGTAGTCTCATATCCACTTCTTCCCATGTAACCCTTCTTCGAGATGTCCTCATCGCTCTGTTTCTCAATGCCGGCATTGACGCCGCACTACTGGCGGCCGAAGAACTTCAGATTTTTCCTTTTTCTTCAATCAAACCGATGTATTTGCTTCGCACCTCGCTTCGTTGCTTGCTTGAACAACGACGACTCTGTTGCAATACCCAAACCTGCTCCGGTATTCACTTCCTCATCTTTTGTTTTGGATTTCGACCTTCTACACTCTTGTTTTTTTACTTCTTCTGGTTTCGCAGCTGGCTTTCGATCCCGCGGAGGAGCTGTACGGACTTGACGTCGATTTAAAACCCAGGTTAGTATATTCGGCTTTAATTCTTGTGATTTGAAGTAGATTCTGTGCTGAATTGGTTGTGGTTGCTGTCTATTTCATCTTGGCACTTCAGTTCTTAGATTTGAATTCAGAGCGTAGAAGTTAATTGTGCATTTCAGGAATTCAGCCTCTAGTGCACCTGAACCCAGGTCCTGGTTTGGCCCAAATGGTCAGTATATTAAAGAATTACCATGTCCAAGTTGCCGAGGTAGGGGTTATGCGCCTTGTACGGAATGTGGAATTGAAAGATCCCGTGCTGACTGTTCTGTGTGTAATGGAAAGGTAATTGCTCTAGCTGACTAATTGACCATGTTAGCTCCTCCATCCTCTATTTTAATTTCAACTATGTGGTTGATTCTTGGATTTTTGGGGGTCTGTTTGCAATGCATGTAAAAGAAGTCAAAAGCATGTAAAAGACTTGGTGAGGTAGCACTTCACTTGTTAAGTGCTTTAGACCTAGCTGATTGTTAGGGAAGCATTTAAAAACATATTTAAGGATGTAGTAGAACAATACATCCAAATAATTTGTCATCGGACACTTTAATAATCAGAGTATTTTTTCTAAGATTCACCATCTCAAAAGCACGCCCAACAAGCTATCAATTTAACTTGTTCTGCTTTCACCAGGATGTAGTAGAACAATACATCCAAATAATTTGTCATCGGACACTTTAATAATCAAAGTATTTTTGCTAAGATTCACCATCTCAAAAGCACGCCCAACAAACTATCAATTTAACTTGTTCTGATTTCACCTAGTGTTGGATTTTAATATGTAAATTTAGGGAGCCCAAGGATACAAACCTGTTTAAGAATTAAATTTAGAAAGCCTAGTAATTGACATCTGTGGTAACAAATGACTGCTAGATGATATGTTGGACGTGAGCCTTTTCATCTTGGATAGCCCATTCATCTCAATTTGGCAGTAATCATACTGCATGGAAATGCTTGTAGTTGGCCGATTGACTCTACAAAGAAATGACTTATTTGATTTTAAAGGGCCAACAACATTCAATCTATATTCCATATTTTGGAATGACGAATCCAAACAAGATTAAAGTTTTCCTTTGGGAACTTACGCATGGAGGGTTAAAATGGCTAATTGGTTTCAAAGGAGGATGCCAAACTTCCATCTGTCTGAATCCTAGAGTGTCAGGTGTAAAATGCATGCAGAATCGCAATGCCGTCTTTTTGGTTGCCATCCTGGCAAAACGATATTGGAATTATCTTTTAGAAACATAAGGGTGGAAAGTTCATTCCAGGAAATATTTATGATATTTTGGCTTCTATTTTCATGGTACGTTCATTCAAAGGAGACAATAAAACTCTTTGACTTGCTATCATAAAAACTTTCTTCAGGAATCTTTAGTGTGAGAAGAAAAGGTGAATCTTCAAGGATAAGCTCTCCACTTCTTTTAGCTTTATGGATTTGGTTATTTTTAGTGCACTTTATTGGTGTCCACGTAAACATCTTTATATTGGTTATAGTATTTTGTCCTGAATTTCCAATCGAAGATCTTTTTTGTAATCCACCATTGGTGGGTGGGAGTGTTTTAACTCCTCATTTCATTTATCAATCAGATTCATTATGTTTTTCTTTCAGAACAAAAGAAGAAATGTTGGCTGTTCTACTCGTTCCTATTTGTTTGTTTACATTTTACTCCCATGTTGTTAGGGTATAGTGACCTGCCACCAATGTTTGGGGGATCGTGTCATATGGGAAGAGTCCATTGATGAAAGACCATGGGAGAAAGCACGCTCCATGTAACTAACATCCTTCTCTTTCTTTTACTACTGTTGATTTTTATTTTCATTTTAAAGTTCATTGGACTCTAGCTTGTAGGCAGTGAAGGAGTCAAGCTGAAGGAAAATTGATTTCTGGCATTATTCTCTATTTATCGGAAGAAATCACATGCCTCTTTACCATTCCAAAATTGGAAGTCTAAAACTGAAAATCATGAGCATCTCTATCCAATGAGGGTGGGGGTTTCTCTGTTACAAAGTACGGACCAGATTCTTAGAATAGATCAGAATGTTGTTTGGGTGAACTCAATTGATAATTTTAGGGAAGAATCTTTTTTCTCAATCAAAGTTTTTGCAATACAAAAAAAAGTGTGAGGGAGACATTTTAGATTGACAGTCTGCAAAGAATGTTTGCATGGTTGGTCCTGTCTCTGAATTGGTATTCATTTTGCAGATTTTAAAATATTTTTTTTATTAGTCTAGTGATTGGTTCTTACTCTCTCAGTGACAGTTCTTTTATTATTTTCTGCTTTTAGCAATCTTACTGTGGCACAGTTTATTATCCAGACAACTGCAATAGTGAATGTATTACATGTCATGCATCCTCACTTCGTAGTAATAACATATGAGTACCCTATTTCCTAGACCCAGTTCCTATAAATGTTCCTGAATTTGTTTATTCAATAAATTTGTCAATTTTGTCTACTTGCTATGCAGTCTCGATTCTACATATCTATCCAGTTAAGTCTTTGTGGTTTTGGATATCTAAGTTTTTCATGTGTTTTTCATGCCAGTTCTCCTTTAAGAATGAAGGAGGATGATGAAGTCGATAACTTGGAAATAAAGCTGGAAGAAAAGAAGAAATCGAAGCGTGTTTACCAATCACCTCCTCCTGAAGTTGGTTTAAAGATCAGTCGATCATTAAAAGTTTGTTCTCTACCTTCCCTTACTGTGACCTGTTAGCTATGTCATACAATGCTGGATCGATAACCTAAACGATTGTGGATGAAAATATGCACGGACATTATTTATAGTCTAAATAATAGAACAAGAATGTAGTCTCTTGAATCCTGTTGATGCCTAGGAATATAGTTATATCTGGCAAACTGATTTTTTAAGGAAAGAAGAAACACGACTTTTCATTGATTGATAAAAAATATATAAAATTTTGGGAAAAAGATTCCAAATGGAAGAGAATAAGAGAAAAAATATGCAAACCCAAGAGGGAGATATCGAAGTATTGCTCTCCAATCATACTTGTTTGCTATTTACCAGTTCATGAATTTAATCTTTGTTGTTTAGTTGAATGATTGCAGATTCTCAATGCCAAAACAGGTATATTTAGTAAGAGAATGAAGATTATCCATCGTGACCCTGCTCTTCATGCTCAGAGAGTGGCTGCAATTAAGGTAATTTTTTGAAATAATTTGTTTCCCAGCGCTCTAGTTTTGGATATTGTTACAATCTCTCTTTTCTTAACCTACTAGTTTGATTTACTTACTAAAAGTAATAAGCTATAGTGTAATAATAGCAATTTTAATAAAACAAATAACTGGGATCTCATGAAACCAAATGATATTTAACTGATATTTAATTGGTGTCCTTTAGTTTTACTATTAAATAAAATCATAGACTTCTGTTTGCTAATAATTGATACGTGTAAGTATACTGGTCAAATTTTAATTAAGAAATGGTTTGAGACTAAGTATTGTCTTCTGGAGATTGGGTTATTAATTTTCTTAGCTATTGTGGATATTTTACCAATTTTATCAAGGGAATTGTAGTCGATGGTGGTTACACTGAAATTAAAGCAAGTTAATTTATTTTTTTAGAAATAACTACTTTCAATGAGAAAATCAAGGGAATTGTAGGCGATGGTGGTTGCGCTGGAGTTAAAGCAAGTTAATCTATATATTTTTTAGAAATAACTACTTTCACTGAGAAAAAAATGGAAAGAAAACAAGAGCATACAAAAAAAAAAAAAGGCCCACAAAACCCCTTGGAGAAAACATATCTAGCCAAGTAAAATATTTGCCTAGGGAATAGTTACAAAAAGTCTTCAAAATCGAAAGTCGAAACCCAAAGAGAACATTAAATTTTTCTAGGGTCTCTCTCCTCTCCACGAAACACTTTATTGCTTCGATCCCCCCAAAGATTTTACAAAATCGTGCACTCCCTCACAAACCAAAGAAAACAACCTTTCTCTTTGAAAGGCAGATGGAGGAGGAACTCCCTAATCATCAATTGAACATTCCTTAACGAGCAAGCGTAAAATCAAATTTTTGAAAGAAATCATCCCACATAGATCTGGCAAACTGATACTCCTAGAGAAGGGGATCTAGATTTTCATCTGCCTTCCGATAAAAGATACAACACCTAGGGCCCAATAACAAGGCGTCTTTCTCATGAGCCTATTTGACGTGCTCAAAGACCTACACAGAACTTGCCAAGAGAAGAACTTAACTTTCTTTGGAATCTTTGATCCTCCATAAAACATCAAAGACTAACTCAACAACGGGAGGGGGGTCAAGTTCTAAAGAAAGACTTACACAAGAAGCCCTCCGTAAGGGGGGTTCCACACACGAACATCCTTTCTCCCAATCCTAAAGTCAAAACCCTCAATCTAGGTAGGGGGTGAGAACCCAAACCGAACTGAACCACTTCTGTTTGGTTCAGTTTTATTGTTAAATGAAACCGAACCATGGTTCGGTTTTGCTTTGCCTGAACCAAGGTGGCATTTTTCGTTGTTACTAGCAGAAGATTGCTGAGGTAGGAGGGACCACGAAAGAGTTGCCTATTTGTCATATCCGTGGAAAACACCATTCAGGTTGCTATCTGTTCGGTAAAAGAGTTTGCTTCAAATGCAAATAGAGGGGCCCTGGGCTGACATATGCCCTCAAAGACTGTTTGAGGCTATTCCGAACTAGGATTTTATCTCGCAGCAACTAGCAAGGAAAAGTTTTTACACTAATTGGCAGAAGACCGAGAAAGCTAATACAGTGGTGGACACTTTTTCTAGACACGCATGCTGTACAAAGACTGAAGTTATAAAAGAATGCGAAGACCCAGAGTCAAACAGTACTAGTGCATAGTGTCCCAAGAATGGGAGTGTACCTATCACCACTGTGTCAGCTTTCTCGGCCTCCTTCGATTAGTAGCAAAAACTCTCCCCGAATCCTGGTCTGAAACAGACTCAAACGATCATTGAGGGCATATGTCAGTTATTGCTCTTCTTATTTGCATCTGAAGCAAACTCTTTTATCGGCCAGATAGCGACTCGAATGGTGTTTTCCACCGATACGACAAATAGGCAACTCTTTCGTGGACCCTCCCGCCTTAGTGATCTCTTGCTAATAACGACAAAAAGTGCCACTTGACCTCAGATTCCTTGTGGAACGTTAGTAGGCTGTTGCTCATCCTTTCTCTTCTGTGCTGTGGTTGATCTCTTCCCTAAAGTCGCAGGGCATCATCCTCATGGGTGCTCATATCCACCGCCAGGCGCAGTGCCTCAGCTTGGGTAGTTGGCTTGAAAGCTCGAACAAATCCTTGCAAATCCCTCAACAAGCCTCTAACAAACCTCTTAGCTCATGGCAGCCTCGGTCCCAACTAACTCAGGGGCAAAACGGGACAGCATGTTGAACTTCTGGTCGTACTACTATACTGTTATTTGGCCTTGCTTCCGTTCCAAGAAATCTTGACACTTGGCATCCTTAAAGTTGGCGAAGAAAAACTTGGCACAGAAGCTTTCCTTGGAGTACTCTCAAGTAATCTGGCTCACATCTCCACCAAGCATTCTCTTTGTAGTTTGTCACCAAATAGCACCTCTCCCTAAACAGAAACACAACACACTGAACCTTCTGGTTATCAGGGCATTTCATGTAATGGAATATGGTCTCCACATAAGTTAACCACAATTCCGCCTTGGTAGGGTCCTCCAAAGATCTATCAAAAGTTTGCGACTCGTACTTCTTGAAATCTCTCAGATGCTTTGCCTTAGCTAGCAATTGATCCAGCAAGTTCTGAGATACAGCTGGAGCTTGAATAGGGGTTGGCTGAGCTGGCTAGAATTGTGCCAACGTCTCTGATACAATATCTCTGAATCTCTACTTCAACTAGGTTGACATAGTAGCCAAGTCTGCATGGTGTAGCGTGGTTGGCAGCTTGTACAACAGGTTGACCTTCTGGCTGATTACGCTTGCTCCTCTGCCTCCCCGACCACCCCTTCATGCCCCTCTACGTGGCAACATTTTTCCTAAATTCCACCACAGAAAATCCTTCACAGATAAGGCTTAACATTCATGTAATCCTAGTTCAATACATGCAAAGTCACGTGCATAATCATAATCATAAACATACTTGGCAAGTGACGAAGGAACGTATAACCGTACGGACAAAAACTGAAGACTCACATCGTAAGTTAGTTTACAGAACGTAAAAACTTAGGCTCTTGTACCAACTGAAATGACTCAGGCCCAGAATTCAGAATTCGAATCCCCATCATTCCCTTGCATTCCTTGCGACCTGTCAACATCATCCTTATTTGTCTTAAAGGCTTATTAGAGTGAAAGTTGTCCTTACAACCAACACGAGTCATTTCAGCATGCGTTGTCCTCACTCACATGCATCCTAGGAAAATTCCCAAAAGGTCACCAAATAAATGATTGTTTCAAGCTAAGTACGCTTAAGTCTAGAGTTCTTATGATGGAGCCACTGGAAATGAAGGTGCACCTTATTAGTATAAATAGTAACTTTTAATTTTTAAATTTTTTTTATAACTGTACTTTCATGTCCTAAGGACCCCTCTCATTCAGATGTGATATAGGGTTATTCATGTCCTCTTCCTAAACTCAGGCGTTACATGGACCCACAATCAACGTTGAATGTCAGAGGGTGGGAGGTCAACTGGGAATATGGCAGTGATGTGGAGGCAACTTGTGGATCTGGTCCACGATTTTGCTACCCTAATTTTGTCATTTCTTTCCTCACCCTGTTTTTTTTCAATAAATATTCAAACATCATTTCTTAAAGAACTTATGAAGTATTGGATTAACAGTCATATTGTAGGTCAGGAATGTGCTTGGAAGTTTGTATGCTTGAGCGATTTTCTATCTTTTCATCTATCCATGAAAATTTTATTTCTCCTTCAAAAGAAGGAAGTTGATTGGTATATTTATATCACTTGACAAACAGATCATGTCATCATTTAACCTTTGATTATGTCACCACATTTTAAGATGCAATATCTTGAAGATATTTTATCTTCCTTAGGTCCTCCCTAGTCAGTATTTAAAACAGATTCAATTTTGGGATCAGGTCATCATTCAACCTTTGAGTATGTCACCACATTTAAAACTTCAATATCTTGAAGTTGATATCTTTATTATCTTTAGGTCCTGCCTAGTTAGTAAAGTACATTCAATTCTAGCATAGCCATAATCTTCATATAGAATTACCTGTCTAGAAGTAGCTATCAAGTATCGCAAAATTTGTTCTTCTACTGGCCAAGTGAGATATGTACCAACTCACGTATAAGTTGTCTCCTAATACTTAAAAAAAAAAGGAAAAAAAGAAAAGAAAAGTTATATCTCCAATTAGACATAGTTTTTCTGGTTGATTACTATTTTATAATTAATGTTAAGATATGACTTAAATTTATTTCTAAAGTTTAGGGTGGGTCTCTCTGGCTTTTAAGTTGCACCTTGTCATGGTGAAATGAAATATAAGGAGTTGAATATCAAAAGCAGAGGAAATTTAGGGCCCTCATGGTTTCTTGCTTCTGTTTCTCATTCCTTTGTTTTTTGGTTTTTTTGTTCCTTGTTCTCTATTTCCTACTTTTTAAGAACTAGAAACAATAATACGTTTTTAATAATATTCTTGTTTCTTGAGAAAAAGAAAAAAAAAACTTGTTTGATAGTTGTTCCATATTTCTTGTTTTTTATGATATAGTTAGAAACAGATAGTAGTCTATCTTGCTCTATCACGGAAGTAGATTGTGATATTTTATCATATTTGTAAATATTTTAAGAAGTTTTGCCATTTAAAATATTTTTTCTAAAAAAAATAAATACAAGAAATACAAATATAAAAAAGATAAAAAAGATAAAAAAGAAAATTACTGTAAATGACAAAATTGCTGAAAATATTTACAAAAGATAAAAAAATTTTAGATTCTATCATTTGATAGACACTGATAGACTTCTATCAATCTCTATCATAATAGAAGTCTATTATTGATAGAATCTTAAATTTTGTAAATATTTTGGTTCATTATGCTATATTTGAAAATGCCCAAAATAATTGTTCTAAAAAAAGATTGAATAAACAAAATGCTTAGGTAAGTGAAAGAGATGTGAGAAGTCTTTTAACAGGCGGGTAACTATTGTTTGGATTTGATAAACAAGCATGCAAGCTTTTACAAGTGCATATAAAGGAAGGTTAAGGCGCTCAAATTACCACTTTGCCCTTATTGTTAAATTTTAATCGATTCACACTCGGAACAAAAGTAGGAAATTCTTAAATAGAATTTTCTCAACAATTATTGAAAGACGTTTGATAGCTACATACAAAATATAGCCATGCTCGGTACAAATTAGATTTTGTATTTAGTTTGGTGTATTTTAAATATATTGCTTTGGTTGTTACTCCTAATATTAAAAAAAAAAAACCATTTTATTATATATTTATTTCATGGAGGTTTACTGCAAACACAATTCAAATGAAATTCGATGCAGTTCTGGTTGCACTAGATGGTTTGCTGATAGCACGTGATATTTATGTGGATTACTAATTTTCTTTTCCCTTTTATTTTTAAATGGGAATTATGCCTGAATAGTGAATACCACTTATGAGTCGCAGCCAAAACGGACTTAAATTTCATTTTACAATGTTTTCAAATGCATGTAATTGTCAATTTGAACCCCCCATCCTCTAAGCTCTTACAAATATTTGATGTTTTCTTTGTAACACAGAAAGCCAAAGGAAGTGCTGAAGCAAGAAAACGTACTTCTGAGGCTTTGAAAGCATTCTTTAGTGACCCTGAAAACCGTAGAAAGCGGAGCAGTGCAATGAAAGGTCACCTTTTGTACTAAAATTTCAACACCTAGTTCAGCTCTATTATAATAATAAATATGATTTCACCTTAACGTTTTGCTTTGGCAAACATTTAACTAAAAATTAGAAACTATCGTCATTTTCAAAAGTTGGAGAGAGTTTTGCACATCTTTTTCTGTTGGGAGAGAAGTTTGCATGAACTGTTAAAAACCCCCATTTCTCGAGAATCTTGACAATGTTTCTAGGTCTTTGAGATACAGATGGAAAGTAGACAGGAAACTTTAAAAACACCATCAGGAGAATAGTAGGTCTCTTCCCCTTTGTGTAAAAACGCCTTTTTTTTCTTCTGCATGTTGAATCTTTAGGCCTTTTCAATAGATTTGACAAAACTTAATGTGATATAACATTAAATTTGTCTTCACCCATTAAATTAAGCTTTTGGATTAAATATAACAATTGTGGTAGGAGGATTCAAACCACAGATCTTGTGGTTACTTGTATACTTAGATGTCAATTGAGTTAAGCTCTTGTTGGCAACTTAAGCTTTTCGGTTAATTGGTGATTTAAGATGGTATCAGAGCAAGTGGTTTTGAAAGTCCTGTGTTCACCCCTGCAGTGTTATTTTCTCCCTAATTAAAATTGATTTTCTCTTGTTGGGTCTTTTATATGTTTCAAACCTATGAGTGAAATGGAGTGTTAGATTATATAACATCATATTTGTTTTGAAGTTTTTGTGTCAATTGGTGATTTAAGACATAGGAACAAGAATTCTCATCCTGTGATATATCTAATTACTTGAGGCATTCTCTTGTAGTGCATCAAATATTAGAAGCTTGGGTAAAAAACCGCACTGGACTAGTTTTGGTAAGGCTGATTTTCATTCCGGCAATCCTTCCAAAAACTGAGAATGCTGAAAATTCATGAAACTATCAATTGTCGTCCAAAATAAGACTATCATTGGCAAAATGAAAACTACAGATGTTATAAAAGTTTTCTTTCTAACTGAATGTGGTTGAATTGATGACCTTTCTTGAACAAAATCTGTTCTTTAGAATGTGGTTGAATTGATAGACAACTTCCACCCTACAAGTCTTAGTTGCTAAGGTGATAGTCCCAGGTTCACCTGCAGAAGTACGTGCAGGTTGTACCATGACTCGTGGAAATTTCTGAAGTTATTAGCACATTACTGAAAACTATTGTCTTTTATCATATTATACTGAAGCTGATATCTTTGTCAAATGCAGGAGTAAAATTTTACTGTAAAAACTGTGGCCGTGAAGGGCATCGAAGACACTATTGCCCCGAACTTAAGGAAGATTCCATCGATAGGCGATTCAGATGTCGAGTATGTGGAGAGAAGGGCCATAACAGGAAGACTTGTGAGAAGTCTGGGTTGAATGTTACACCAATGATCGCAACAATTCAGCGCCATTGTGGGATATGTGGTTTGAAGGGCCACAACAAGAGAAACTGTCAGAAGTCCGATGCACATCGTGAGAGCCATCAAAACGTGTTGAGGCCGAACTTGATAAGTGAATACAGGGCGAGCAATGACAATAGGAGAGTGAGGCAGTATCATTGTAGGATTTGCAAGGAAAGCGGGCACAGTCAACGGAATTGTCCCAGTACTGATCGGGAAGGCAATGGTCTGACTACTAGAAGATCATACAGTTGCAAACTTTGTCATGAAAAAGGGCATAATATTAGGACATGCCCAAATAGAAGTACGAACAATCTACAGAAAAATCCTCCTGTTGCTTTAAACCAATAATTTTTATTGTAGTATGACATTGAATTTCAACTACATTTATGACATGAAGCAACGCATGACATGAAATTCAACCACATTTATGACATGAAGTAACAAATTTATTTATTTGTTATTTTTCCTTTTTTGAGGTGGTTGATGCAATCGTCTTCATGCGGAAGTCAAAGCAACGCTCAAGGAAAGATTGAAAACAGGATTCGTTGATGGAGAATTTTTAGTACTATCATAATATGAAAAATAAATGAATGTGATTTAATGGCTGCTTGGACGATCGCATTCCATGAATAAATTTCTTCATTCTATTGCGTGGATTCTGGATTATAATATGGGAAGTGTGGGGTGAATTTAAGGAGATTGGGTTTCCCTCAATTTGGTTCAGGCTGTTGGTGGTCCGATACGGTTGATGATCTGTTTTTTATCCATGTGGATGCTGTTTGTCACCCAAGTACAATGGAGATGGGTTATTGCGGGTTTATGGGGTCATCTTCTGGAAGTGTTTTGAGTGGTTACTATGATTTCTTTTCAAGTATTTTGGGTTCTGAAGCTGTGGATATTTATGAAGGGCTATGGAGGGGTTCCATAATGTTATAGTTCTCTTTGTTTTGTTGACTATGATTCAAATCCTTCAAGGATCCTTTATTGGAAGTGGTTAATCAGATTGTTGATTTCAGGAGTCTCCTTTTATTTTGTGTGATGACTTTACTATGTGCCAAGAGACCGGAATTCTTCCGCTAAGGATGGGTTTTTCTAGTTGGATTACTTATTTGAATGTGTCTGGGGTCTATATGACAATGTGGAAGTTGATTCGATAATTATTTTATTTTAAATTTGGGTAATTATAATGGCAAGCAATTTTAGAAATAATTATTAAATATATAGAAACATTTAAAAAAAGTGCAAATATTGCAAATAATTATTAACACTTTATTAATAACGATTAATGAATTATATTTACAATCTACGAGTTTTAGGAAATAAATCTCGACAAACTCCCACATGAACTAAAACTCTAGTCTCTATGGGATTTACATAATAAAGTTATCCTCTATCATTGAAAATGGTAAAATGTGCAAGTATATTACATAAAAAGTATATATACAAATACAATAAACTATGTCATTCTCATTCCCATTACACATCTCCCACTATAGTAAATAAACCTTAGTTTATTGAATTCAGAGTTTATAACGATCACTTATTCAATAACAATTTATTGAGCAATACCTTAATAACAACTTTATCGTTACATAAAATCCAACCTTTTCGAATTAAGTTTTACAAAGAAAAGCATTTAATCTCTCCTTAAATTCCTTGCAATTTATTTAAGCACACTTTTAATTCCTTGCTTGATCAGCAACAAACCCTCGTTACCTCTGAATTTGACAATTACACCAAATAAGTAATAGATTGCTTGTAGAGACATTTGTTCCGACTTGCTACAAGCTCCGGAGAGCGGCTACAAAATTGATAGACTATAAAAAGTTTTGCTGCGTTATATGCCCAATACTTTAAATCTAATTGCTATTTATTTATAAACGTTGTTTCTTAAAAAACTATCATTTGTTATTTTGAAGATTTAAAATGGTCTTTTTGTTTTGCAATTTTCCGAATAATTTAGCCTAGAAGAAAAGTACTTAGAAGAGAGGGAAAGAAGGAGGTGGAGTCTGTGGAGCAGCTTTGAATGGACAAAAAAACCTATTGGACGACATTGATTTAAGCTGGGAATCTTCATAGTGACCGGAAAACTACCCTCTGATGAACTGCTTCTCCCAAGTCTCTACCTATACTCGCGTCATTTTCAGAAGGACCAATCTTGTTTTTGCGGCTTCAACCTCCATTCATGGCTGCTCTAATTCCTACTGGACCTCATCCTTTCACAATGTTGCTGTAAAGACTACTGCTTTAGACTCCTTGTGTTCCAGATTCGGTCTACGGTGCTATTCCACTCGAAAACCCCGAAAACCCCGAAAGCCCACTTCTCCTTCACCCAAGTTGGATTCTGAACCTCCCATGGAATCAGAGATGGGCGACTTCTTTGTCGTTCGAAAAGGGGATGTTGTTGGAGTCTATAAAAGTTTTAGTGATTGTCAGGCGCAAATTGGATCTTCGGTATTCATTTCTTCAGTTTTCACTAGTAACTTCTTGCTTCTTCAGCTACTGTTCTAATTGATTGATTATTTTCTTGCTTTCTCTGTGACTAGACTGCTTTGGTGCTTCTCGGTTTTCTTATTTGAAGTTACTTTAGGGTTTTATATTGGTTACATTTAATTGTTTTTGAAGCATTGGCTCAATGATCGATCAGTTCTTCCCCTTCTGCGGGCTTTTTATTGCATAAAGCTTATGCTTTTACTTGAGAAGCATAGGTTTTCTTATTTGTTAGTTTTACTCATTCCTGCGGATTTCTTGTAATTGATACATTTCATTTAGTGGATTAAGCTCGGGTATTATCTTTTCTTTTCTATGGCAGATATGTGATCTTCCTGTTAGTGTGTTTAAAGGACACTCATTACCAAAAGACACTGAGGAATATCTTGCTTCCGTTGGGCTTAAGAACGCTCTGTACACTATTAAAGCTGCAGATATGAGACCTGATCTTTTCGGTTCACTCGCGCCTTGCACTTTTCATGTATGATGTTTCATTAATTTGATGATTGAGTTAAAAAGTTTAAGAGAACATTTTCTGCCATGTTTATATAAGAAAATGGTAGGAAACAGTTAATAACTCTGGTCTTTTATGGAACTATTTAAGGATCAATTGATTAATATTTTCCCAAATAAATTATCCCAGGTTGTTCATTATAGAAGTGGGTGAATTTTACGGCTTTTGTCTTCCATACCTTACAATTATTAGCAAGGGATCATAGTGTTCGTGAGCAAATAGCATATTATTTGTCTCCCTAGGTCATCGCATTAAGTTTATGCTCCACTTCCTCTCTTACCTTGTTACTTTCTATTTTGTAGAGACCATGGTTTGTTGTCATATAGAAAGAATGATATAACTAGTACAGTTTGAACTTTAAAGCCAGACGTTGAAGGCTGTATACTACAGCTACATGACGCATTTTATAATTACCGGTTTTTTCCAATAGCTAAATTAGGAGGTTAGGCTTTTAATGTTGATTATACATAGATTCAGTGTTTACTAGATGTACTATCAAAAACATTTAAAATGTTTCAATGTATCCAATATCCTTCCTGGACTATCTTTGTTCACTCTAGCATAAGTTAAAATGTTTCTTTCGGCCAGGATGGAGATACCTCTCTTACAGGTGAGACTCCTGGCCAGGATGCCATAAAGAAGAGATCAAGAGAGGCTATTGTATCAGAAAATGTTGTAAGTTGACTTTCAGGATATCTTCTAAACTAAAATTTTAACTGAAGCAAATAATGCCTGTAATTGTATACAAAGTAACTTGCTAAAATGTATTTGATATGCAACTTATGGTTTTTGTTGTCATGTTTGTTTGCTTTGTAGTTAATGTAGGTTTTAATGTTTGCAGGGGTCAACTGTTTTAACTCCTACATCAAAATATCCCACGAGGAAACATATCAAGATGGAAGATTCCATTGTGTCCCGTTCAATATCCTCCAACCGCGTAAGTCATTGGGTTGTGTTCATGTGATTCAGTATTTATTGTCTTGTGTTAGCTGTTAGGTATCTAACACAATATTTTCTGCAAAAGACAAGTAAGCAGCAAACATATAGCCAAATGACACCAAGAAGAATGAAAATATTTCCAGTCTCACTGTTTGATTGAGAGTTCTTCAATATGCAGAGAGATTTTTAATTCGAAAGAACGACTATGCTTCCTTTGGCTTAAGAAGACAAGATACAATCCCTTAAACTCTAGAGAGAGAGGGTTGTTCTCACTTCTCATATATTCACTTCAATACCAAAAACATACCCCAGGCACACACTTCCCACAACTATAAGAACCCTGAGAACGCACAACAAAAAAGTCCCTACTTAATTCTGTTCCTACCCTTCATGAATAACTTGTCCTCAAGGTTAAAAGAAGGAAACTGCCGCTTCAAGAATTCCATTGCTTCCCAAGTTGCATTAGATGGCAGCAGTTGCCCATCCCATCTTATGAACCATTCTTCCATGCTTTTTCCACATTCCATCTAATCCCTAAGCACATCTTTTGGTTCAACTTGCCATTCATAACTCTCCAAAAATAGAGGTAATGGCTGTTAAGGCTGATTGTAACCTGTAACCTCTTTAACTGATCTTTCTCAAACAGAGTAAGGAATGATCCTGGGCTAATAATGGATGTTCCAATGTATCGTTTGAAGTCTGCTTTTAAACTAGTTATGTATTTGGTTTTTTCCTGTGTTGCTGTAAGTGTAAGATCATTTGGAAGATGTTAAACCAGTAAACCTTCAGGGGTGTTTGGCCCATGGGTTTGGAATTGGGGTATTTGGCATTTTATGTCAAACCCATGTTTGGACACTTGGAATAAAATTCCTGGGATTAAGATTGGGTTTGGAATATGCTTTTTTTTCTTCATTAAATGTCATATGTTTTAGAAATTTTTTCACTTCAACATCTTATCAATCATCATTGATGATCGTTGGCAACAAATGTTAGCCAACTTCACGATCAACTATGATTACCGATCAACGATCACAACAACCGATCGTCTTAACCATCGGCTTCGGATCATCTTGATTGTTGGCTTCGGATCGCCTTGACCGTCAATTATCAATCGTCTTGATCATCAGCGACCATTCATGTTAATGCAACTGTAATCAAAATTATTGTTATCGAATATTTAAATTTCTTGTTTTTACCTTATTTTCATTAAAATCAATAGAGTTTAAGAAATTGAATTAGAGATACAAAATATGAAAAAAAATTAATTAAAAATTTGATACAAAATAAATTAAGGACGTACAATTAATAAAAAAGAAACTACAGAAATTAGCTAAACCCATGAATTAACAATCAGTACCCTAAACACAAATCCAGATTTTCAAATTCTGCATCCCAAACACAGACATCCGTAATTTCCAGGCATCAAAACCCTATTAAATAAGCCCACAAGCATTTAATTTCGAACTTGCGCGCCAAACGCCCCTCAGAATTTTCCCATCTACCAGCTGATATCAAGTTCATCTTATTATGGGGTTGTTTGGGGCACTGAGTTGCTATAAAATGTCTGGCGTGCATATATCTGATGAGTTTATTTGCCTAGGGAGTTCATGTCTGTGTTTAGGAGTGCATAGTTGTTTTGTCTGAGTTCATATGGATGTGTTTGGGGTGCAGAGTTGAGTTCATATGTCAGGAGTATCTTATAAGTTCTTTAAACTCTTCATAATATGTTTTTATCATTATTATTTTTGTTTTGAAACGTTGTTATTCAATAACTCTACCCATTTTTGTTTGAATAAGGTATGGATTGCAATTTTTTTCCCTTTTATTTTAATTTTTTTTTTGTTTTTTCAAATTTTATTCTTTTGGTAATGAACAACAATTAACCAACTACATTTGTATAATTAAATGAAATGGGAAACCAAAGAGAAATTAGAACTTTTGATTCCAATTTTTGTACATGAATTTCAACATATTATTCTTTTTTTCTTTTTCTTCTTGTTGCTGCTCTGTATTTTTCTAATTTTTTTGAGTTGAATCTCCCCTCTCACGCTTCAACAATTCCACTTTCAATTTCTCCAAATTTGGAGGATCATCAGAGAAAAAACTGTCTATTTTCATTTTTATTTGCTAGAAAATGCTCTAGAAAACTAATAGGGCTTGGTACATGTTTGGCAAATTTTTTTTTTAAAAAACAGGCCCATAGCATAGAGTACAAAGTTAATTACTTTTGCAAAAATGACAAAAAACAAGCCCAACCCATGTGATACTCTTGATATATACTAGATATACTTGATTTACACTTTATGTACTTGATACACACTTGATATACCATTGATACACACTTGATACACCACTGATATAGATTTGATACGTTACTAATATCTACTTTTCTACGCTTGATACACCTATGATATACACTTGATATCCTTCTAATGTGCACTTGATACACATCTAATATGCACTTGATACACTTGATATGTACTTGATACTGGATATACGTGATATACACTTAATATACACTTCGTACACATTTGATACACACTTAATAAACTTGATATACACTTTATACATACTTGATCTACCAAATATTGGGATTTAAGATAAAAAGATTTTGAATTTTTGTTAAATGATTGAGAAAAAAAAATATTTATTATAAAATATAAACCACAAACACGTACTATTATAACCCAAACTAAAATAATCTCAAACACAAACTATCATAACCCAGCTATAATAACTTAAGATTATAATAACTCATTCCTTGCCTCAAACATTGCCTAAACAAATTTTTCACGTTTGTTGTGGCTCTAAAGTTGATAAAGATCAACTTATTTACAATAATGTCACATTGATTTATTTACCCAAATGCCATTAGACATATTTACTTAATTTTCATTAAATTAAAAACCTTTAATATTTTGTCATTTTCATTTATGTGTATATATTTGTGTTTATCAAATATATCAAGTGTATGTCGTGTGTATCACTTGGGTTGGACTTGTTTTTTTGACATATCTGCAAAACGGAAAAAGCATGTGACAAAGCTTGCAAATCCCTAAACTCAATTTGTCACCCACGACAATTTTCCAAACAAATATCTATTTTATGGTTTTTTTGTTATTTGTTATTTTTGTTTGTTTTTTCTTTAATGTTTTGTTCCCCCATTCTACTACATACATACTTCTCCAAATTCTTACACATTTAATATGTGAATTCATTTTTCATATAACTATTGCATTTAAAGTAGACAAAATACAACTATTTATATAATCAACAACCCTACAATACACTTTAACAATCCTAGAATGCATGAGTTGAACCACAAAAATTAGGGCTGTCATTAGGGTTTATTTACACGTTCACAAATAATAGACTGAAATTGGTCAACGGAGTTGGTCACGTGAAGGTGGTTGTCGGAGTTGTTCGCTGGAGGTGTCATCAGAGATGGTTGTCGAACTTGAAATTGTTCGTCAGATTTGGTTGTTCGAAGGAGTTCATCAAAGTTGTCGTGGAAGATGGATGCTAGAGCTTGTAATTGGTTGTTGGAGTTGAACACACAAAGGTGGTGGTTGGGGACCCAAAATTGGTCGTGCGAAGGTGGTGCCGGAGTTGTCATTGTAGACCAAAATTGGTCGTCGAAATTGTCGTTAGAGGTGGTTGTTGAAGTCTAGGGTTGGTCGTCGGAGTTGGGCATGTGAAAGTGGTCGTTGGAGTTGGTTCCCAGAGTGTTACTGGATGGCCAGTGAATGAAACATTGAAAAACATTGGAAGAAAGGAGAGTTGGGGTGAGCTGGTAAAATATACCAACTCAACTCCAACATTTCAAAGAATGAGTTTTGATATATTTTACCGACTCAACTCATGCTGGTGAGCCAAACCCAAGATAAATTTACAAGGTTGTTAATGGACCGTTCATATACAGAGATTTAATTAGGGGTTTGAAATAGTACTTGTAATTTTAAAAGGCCAAAACGAAACTAAAAAATGGTTTGTGGTCCCTTGATGATAATTGTATTTTGTACAAAAGAACCGAGGATGCAATCATGCAAGTGGAATCTCTTTTAGTTTGTTTCTAAACCAAGTGCTAGTCATGCTTTGATTTCATTGTCCAGATTCTGAAACGATCTTTCAAAAACACAATGGAATAGAATCCCTGAGTTTAAATTTTCAACTTACTCGACAGATTCTGATTGCCACAATAATTTTCCATGTACAGGAATCTTGCTTTCTAGAATTTGATGGTGCCTCAAAAGGAAATCCTGGACAAGCCGGGGCAGGAGCTGTTCTGCGAGCTCATGATGGGAGTGTGGTAGACATTCTTCCTTTTGGAACCCACATTAACATGTGTATTCTTATTAATGCTTCTTATTAAAGCGTATCTAATCTCTCTCCCCCTTGGAACAGATATGTCGACTGCGTGAAGGTCTAGGTATAGCAACCAATAACGTTGCTGAATATCGAGCTGTTCTTTTAGGGTTGAAGTCTGCACTGAAGAAAGGGTTCACTAGGATTCACGTCCAAGGTGACTCCAAACTTGTCTGTATGCAGGTTGGTTAAATTTTTTTTACCTTGCAAATTTTTTCCCTTGTCAATTTGTTTCTTGTTGTGTGTCTACACATTATAAACTTGTTAAGTAAGTCCTTTTTTTTCATGATATATTTAAGAAAAATTCAGAGGGATGTTTAATGGTTGATCTTTGGAGTTAAGCAAGAATCTGGAAGCTGAAAGTGAAAACTTTGTGTTTAAAGGATATTTTTTTTATCAAACATTCCAAAATTATTATTATATTGCAAGAATAATTTGTATTGAAACTTGAAAGGAAATAATTAGTCCAGACTGCATGAAATAATTTGTCATGAGATAGTCTTGTTTCTGTTTTAAAAGAGAAAAAAAAGTCCAAACTGCATGAAAGCTAATATTGTCATTTCTGACATGAGAAACTTCCGATAGTATTCTTGGGCCTGACTTGCAATCTCTGTCAAAAGACTATTTCATCAAGGGTTGTACTTTTCTTTTTTTTCCAAGTAAGGGAAGGAGACTCAACTTCGTTTTCTCAATGTGCCTGCTCTGTGAAGGTTCCCCCCATACCAACCTAACACAAGTATGCAGTAGCGTTAGAAGAAAACACTCCAATTGACAAATGCAAAGTGAAGCCGTAGAACTTTTACTAGGATTCTGATTCCTAAAGCTTTTGGCTATCTATTGTCCCTTTTGTCAACACTTGGGATGAAATTCTACTACAGTGGAACAATTTTCTGGTCAACCGCATTGACGAAAAACCTTTCCTCTATTGAGATGTTAACAGGTCTTGTCTTCAAGTTGAAAAGTACATTGTTCATGTAGCTTCTTCCATATATGATTTCTTTTGAATATATTAGCATTGATTTTCGTGGATCAGCATAGTGAAGGTTCATTAATATAAAGTTTGAGAAGAATTTGGACCATACTCAGTTCTTATATGGATTTAGAAAATTACTAATGCATAGCTGTTGGAATTAAAGGATTAAAATGTATTCAGCCACTTCTTTTGGTTAGATTTATATTCAAGTCCTCATTCTCAGATTTTTTTCCCTAGTAGAATAGTTTTGCTGCAATACATTGTTTATGTGGATATTTATTATTAGGGACTTTTAAAACGGGACTGAACCTGCAAGTGTTTTGTATTATCAACCTCTGTAGAATCAAAACCGTCCCTATCTGATAGACCTACCTCTCTGTGCAAGCACCTGGGCCCATCTGTTTTTCTGATTTCATGGCATCTTCGTTGTCCCACTTTTCATTATGTATTTGTATACTCCATTTTACAGGTTCAAGGTTTATGGAAAGCAAAAAATGAAAACATGTCTGAGTTATGTAATGAAGTTACGAAGCTGAAGAATAAATTTCTCTCTTTCGAGGTCAATCATGTACTAAGGGTCAGTACCATTAATTCTTCTCTATTTGCGTCTCTCACAATGTTGTTTAGTTTGTTTCTGTTTATACTGTTGGGAACATGACACTTTTGGGATCAAAGGTTCAGTTTAAGTTTAGGTTACATTTGGATCCTTAAGTTTCGAAACTTAATAATTTTACCCCGGAGGTTTGCAAGTAGCACTGTTGGTCCATCTGTCGGGTTTCTGTTAATTACCAATGGAAGGCTGATGTGACATCTACTTTTATTAGAAAATATTTTCCTCAAATTTTTATTCACTACATAAAAAAATTTACTTTCTTTTTATTTTCTCTCCTCTCTTTCCTAATTCCTCCAATTTGAACCAGCCGCCGTTGGTCAGTGTCAGTTTTTTTCCATCTTCCCCTTTCGTCTTCTCTTCTTCTCTTTCTCCTTCTTTCTAAAATAAATTGAACGAATTCCCCTTTCATTGAAGGTTTTTTCCCCTTCTAATTATTTAATTATTTTTTTAAAAAAACAAAACTGGACAAATGGTACAGATCTGGCAGTTGTTGTTTGACACTACAGTCTAGAACGAGTCACTGATTAGAGAGAAGAAGGGGAAGGGGAAGGATAAATGATTAGAAGGGAGAAAGAATTTTACTGTTTGAAATAGTGAGCTTGGGTCATGTTGAAAGCCTAAGGTTAGTTTAGATTTTTTTTGCCCTAATTTATTTATTCTTTTGATTAGGCTCGTGTTGACTATAAATATTTTCCCTTTGTTCCTTTATTATCATAAAAAAATAATAAGAAACATCTATAATGTGGATTGTCTCTTTACTAGGGTTTCTATGTAGACCTTGTGTTTTGTTTTCGTCTCTATTTTTCGATATTCACTAATAAAAATTATAATTCTTTGATGAAAAAGATTGGAAAACCATTTTTTAATTAAAAATTATTGTCACGTCAACTTTCCATTAGTAGTTAATGGAGAATTTGGCAAATAAATTTAGGGGTAAAATTGTTGAGTTTGAAAACTAGAAGACACAAATGCAACCTGCACCCAACAACCTCAGAAAGCATAAATGTACTTTTCCCTTATTGTTTCTTGTGCTCATAAGAATTTAGTGTAGGTTGTAGGTTTCTTACTATTTGAGATCCGAAACTGGTTAAAATAATTTTGATCCTTAATTTCATTTGTCGCACAATGACAATTCTCATTTTAAAAATTGATGGCAGAGATGTCAAATGACCACTTTCACTTCTGTTGATTTATTGTTATGATTATTAATGGGTCGATTTCATCCATATTTAACTTGTCTAACTCTGACCATACAAATACAGGCTTATACTGTAAGCCTTATTCTAGTTCAGTTTTTTGATAAACCAGTTATCGTAAGTCCAATTAGAGTTTGCACTAAATAAAAATGAAAGAATACAACAAACAAGAAAATCAATCTGACAGAAAGGGAGCTCAACTTTGAGAATGAACTCCCAAAACAGTGAGATCGAAGCCTAAAGATACGGACTTCCCATCTTGTTTTTTAACACCTGCTGTGTACTTTATCTTGGTGTAATTCTCTCATTTCTTTCGTGACTATAATCTTACTACCCTTAGATCCCAATGTAATTGCTTTTTTGTAATCTTCATGGCTACTACAACCCTTTTGTCTTTTCTTATTTGTTGATATTCTTACTTGTACGTTCTTTGAAATTCTGACGTTCTGTCATTCATCCTGGAAAGCATCTAAACTCAGAAGCCGATGCTCAAGCGAACTTGGCTCTCACTTTAGCTGGTAATACTTTATTGAAATAATTTTAGTGACTGTATTTTGGGTTTGCCATAAGATTCACGAGTAAATGAGGTGGTCCTTTCTATTGCAGACGGCGAAGTCCAGGAGTTTGAAGATTAATGGTTAGAATGCACGGCAGGATATATCTTACAGCATAGAAAGATTGTTTGAGGACTACATTGCCTTTGTAGGCCAATGCTTTGCAGACTACTATTCTTTACCCAAGATTGCCAAGATCTTTGGGCATTGTTTTGGTTTCACCTACATTTCCATGGCCCTGACTTAGCAAACTGGAATTCTAGTTGTGACAATGAATTAACATTTATTTTCTTTTTATTATTCAATAGCATGTTTGGGAAGTTTGAAGCAAAGTGAGATTAACAAACTTGGGGTCACTTGGCATTTGGTTGAAAGTTCATTTGAGGACTAGATTTCAGGATTTGATATTTTTTTTAAATGTTGGAGATGACCTTCAACCTGAAGGAAGGTCGTAGATGCCTTCCCTCAAATTTACAGAAAGGAGAATGTATTGCTCTTCATCATATTGTCCTGTAAACTCTTCGAAATTTATAGAAAGGAAAATCTATTGCTCTTTCATCATATTATTCTGTAAATCTCTGTTATTTTTGCTTGAAATAATTTATGTAATAAACACACTGTTCTGTCAATTTTTTCTCAATTAAGAAAAGAAAATTTTTGCGCACATTTTCTTTGGCACCCTCTCCTTGCTTCAACTGTTTTTTTAGTGGTCTGCAATCTATAACTAAAAATTTAGTTAAAATATTATTTTGCTGTAGATGCTTTAGTTTTAGTTTCTATACCTTTTAATAAATCTTTTAAGAGACGTCTCTTAGTTTATTACTGCTTTTTTGTATATATATTTTTGTAAAAAGTTTGAAAATACAACACGTATTTTTTTACACCATTTTTTTTTAGTGTTTAACTAATAATGGTAAAATCAATTTTGAGACTAAAATTTAACAAGATCCAAAGTACGAGTATTAATAATTTAAGGGACATTTTTAAAAAGAACAAAGTATATTAAAATATTTATAAGCTATAGCAAAATTTTGGATTTTATCACTGATAGTTTTCTATCAGTATAACACATCAATGACTATCAACGATAGAATTTGCTACAGATTGTAAATATTTTGTAAAATCTACTATTTAAAAAAATTTCTCATAATTTAATCTAAAATTTAAAATAAGACTTAGGGTCTGTTTGGATTGAATTAGGAAAAAAATATTTTTAAGAAATTCATTTTGTTTAAACTTTTTTTTTTTTTTT
>CM046891.1:9088775-9200228 GCA_025688845.1 Cucumis hystrix | reverse complement strand
TCTAAATAGTAATGAACTCAACCTTCTAGGAAGGTTGGGTTTTTACACCTCTAGCTCTTGTTATCGACCCAGAAAACCACACCAAACCATTGAGCTCTGAAGGATCCAGTCAGGAGATTTTCCAAGACTCCATCTGTGACCTCTCCACATTTGTTGATGACGTACTAAAGGACCAAAAAGAAGAAAAGGACAGCCTCAAGTTGTCTCCAAAAAGAATAGAATCTATTGAAAAGATTATTAATGACCCACTCCAAAGGAACAATGTAAACCCTGAGGTAGATGGCGGGATGGATCTTCCCTCACTGCCAAAGCATATATCGTAGAGACCTCCTCGTGAAACACAACATTAAATGAGGCAGAAAAGGAAACAGATAAAGAAGATGTTGACGAGGATTATATCTTCAAGTTTATGGATGAAGGCATTTGTAAGCCAATGGAGAAGATTTGAAAATATGATTGAGTGCCAAAATGTCCTTTAAGAAACGCAATTGTGGAGTCAGAAGCAAGTCAGTGATGTTGAATTAAGAATGGACAATGCAAATGCATCTACTAAGGCACACCTAAGTCAACAAGATGAGAAAATAACAGAGCTCATAATGAGAAATGGAGAGCTTCAGGAAAAAATTCTTGGAATTCATAAGCAAAATGAGACTCTGAGCGAAAGAGTAGAAAGATTGACTGGCTTGATCGAAGTCTTGGTAGAATGATGAGACACACTGTTTACTGCATTATTGAGATATCAACGTATGCTATTGTGTGCCACAATTCTAACACCTCAGGTTTTGCTTAGCTTGACAAGTCCCTTAACGCGTTTTGATTTGACGGTGCAAGCGAGGATGAATCCCCCACAACCACCAACAGAACCACCTCCACAACAACCCCCTCATCCTCCTTAATCTTAAAGGGTCATGTTATGCTTTTATATTCTTTAATTCTTTTGTAAATTTTTAATTTTTGTCTTATGTAAATTATATTTCTTTGTAGTTATGTCCTTTACAATATAAGTACATTTTTTGGCACAAGTATTGCATGTTAAGTTTTCCTTGTTGAAAGTATAACTCCCTGAATATGAGCACTTTAATTTTTCAAGTGTATAAATGATGACTTCAGTGAAATAATGCGAAATAAGGTTCCATTTGTTATCCGGACATTTAATTCGTTAAGGAAACTTACTTAGAAAACATTTTTATAATTTATTAGGCGTGCAAGCTTTACCTCAAACCTTTTTTCTAATAGTTTCTACGATTAATCTTAGCATTCAAATTTTTGCAATGAAGACATTGTTAATCCCTAAATTTGGGGGTGTAAGAGGTTCACACTAAAGCTTTTGAAACTTTTTGAAAATCCTGTATGACATTTGAAAAATAAGGTGTTTTAACAAAATTAAAACAAAGCCAAAAGTTCTACAAAATTTGAAAATTTTTGTATTCATTTTTTCAATCAAATAACAACTTCTATGTCGCCTCCTCTCGCAAAGATAAGAAGTATAGCTTCAAAGTAAAAGTTAGAGAGTTGAGTAATAAGAGGTGATAAGAGTTATAGTTGAGGAGAGAAACAGACTCATAGAGTACTTATGATTTTCCACTCAACGCCAAACTGCAAGTATATAAATAAATTAAAAGCATTCTTTTGCCAAATAAAAGGACTCAAAACTCTTCGGAAATTTTAGCCATTTATGGTTTTGAAAATAAGATTTCTTGTGTGGAATGAGAAAGAGTATTTTGAGTACTAAGCTTCTCCCATTTTAAACTTAGAAATGTTTTCATAGCGAGAAGTACGCGATGAGAATAAACCCCGAATGACGAATGAAACTTGATCGCGTTTTGAGAAGTTTAAAAACATTAAGGAGAAGGTAAGTCTTTGAAGATGATGGTGCTTGTGGAAAAACATGATTTGGAGAGATGCTTGAGGACAAGCATTATTCTAAATTTGGGGGTGTGATAACTTGTAGAAATACAAGTTATTATGGCCTTTTAGGTAGAATAATGAGACCAAAATGTGTGGTAAACACGTAGTTTATGTTCTAAATACATAATTATTTAGAAATACACTATACATAAGCTTGATGCCTGCTTTACCCCGTTTTTAGTGTCTAAACGCAAGATTATTAACAAAAGAAGAAGCTAGCAAATCATAGAGGAACTCTCAGAAAGACAAGGCAAGAAAACCAAATGACCACGCGAGAATAGGTTTTCTAAAAGACAAAAGTAGCAGATGAAGTGATGTGACTTGACGAAAAAGACAGCTTTCGGCGCTGACATGGTCAGAAAGATAAATTTTTCGTCAAAATATGCCTATATAAGGAGCTCCATCACCATCAAGAAAAAGACGGCCAAACGTCTGATTGAATTGACCAGATGCTTGAATGGGCAACTACTATTGGGATTTATGTCATAAAACTCATAGATTGTAAATATAATCCGTTGATCGTAATTAATAATGTCTTATTATTATAATTTCAATAAATGTTATTGATTATATTATTAGTTTCGTCTTAATAACCCAAATCTAATAAACTAACATTCTAAGTTTTTTGATGAGTCTTGAACAGTATGTAGAGACATACAAGGATCAATGTTCTTGATCAGCTTAAAGGGACTATAGTATAGGGATAAGACTGAGTACTTTATCCTGGTAACACTATAGATACGACTCACTTTGTATTTGGTACAAACACAATGATCCAACGTGTTGTGTAGGTGATGCAAGTGAGGGTATCATATGCAATGAGTTTGCATAAGACCGAACCACAGAATAGTAACCACTAGATGTAACTCCGTTAACTAGTTACGTTTCTATTTCACTAGGATGACCTATGTAACTTAGTCTTAATCCTGAGTGTATTATGAACTCCTATTCGCGAGGGTGTGTCCTTTGATTTTTACGGGTGAGAGTGGCCAGATTGCCAACTCAATATGCTTATCATTTTGAAGACAAGATTGAGTGGGGAGTTGAGAACATAATTACACAAGATGAAATTTACCCATTTCCTACTTGAGGGTAAGTAGATGAGTGTTCCTTTAAATGGTGTCTCCGGGACTTGAACAAAGGGCCGTACCCTCTCTATGGCACGAGAGGGGTTTTTGTCAATTGATTGGACCATAAACAGATTGTTCATTAGAGGAGCATTGGTATTTAAGGACTAGAAGTAACGCAGGGGTAAAACAGTAATTTGATCCAGCTAGTGTTATGAACACTCGTGAATGACTAACTTACTATTATTGGTCTATATCTGTGGACACAGAAATATATCAACAGTGAAAAGAGTTCAGTTGTGAATCTTTAGTGGAGTGTACACATAGTTAAGGAATATTGATTAAAGTAGTTAATGAGTTTAGCCAATTAATCTCATATTGTTGTAGCTTATGATCTATAGGTCCATTAGGTTCCCTTCCTACACTATTACAAAAACAGGCTCTCTTGACGGTTGCAGTGTTCCTTTCTTGACCTTTTTGGAAAAAAACGTTAAGAAAGATGTGATTTCAAATAAAAAACGTCAAGAATTTTTATGAAAGGCCAATTGTCAACTTTCTTGATGTTTATTAAACGTCAAGTAAGATGTATTTTTCCTTGACGTTTTTTAAACATCAAGAAATATCTATTAATTTTTTGACGTTCTTAAAACGTCAAGAATGTTTATGAATTCAACATTCTTGACGTTTTTTAAACGTCAATAATATATAGTTTTCCTCGATGTTTTTAAAACGTCAAGAAATTTATAAAAAATCCTTGACGTTTTTAAAAACGTCAAGAAATTTCTAAAAAATTATTGTGTTAATATTCTTTCACAAAATGTAGCGTTCCAATTAGATCACTTCCCCTTTTCTTAATTAAACCTAATCCGTCGCGACTTCGTCCCTTCTCCACCTGAAATCAAAAGCGTTCACTTGGCCTTCCCTTCGCGTTCATCTGTGCATTCATTTGCGTTCATCACTGAAAAAGACTTTCCTTCGCATTCATTCGTTTGCGTTCATCAGCGTTCACCTTCATTCACCGTCCGTCACCGTCCGTCACCGTTAGTCTACTTTACGTTCCCTTCGCCTTCGTTCATCTGCGTCCGTCCGTTCACCGTTCGAAACTCGTAAACACGTTCTCTATTCGAAAACTCGTAAACACATTCACCGTCCTTCTGTCGCATTCCACTTCCGCCAAATCTCCTTTCGTCTCTAAATCCTTCGTGGTTGCTCGTTCATTTTCTTCCCTTTCTAAAGGTAATAATTTTCCTTTTTTCCTTTGTGATTAAAATTTGTAATTTGTAATTTAAAATTGGAATGAAAAATTGTGGCATCAAAGAAGACGAAAAATGCCTTAGAGAATGGAAAAAAGGTTTTGCACTTTAGGCTTGATAAGGGGGGATACAAGTTATTATAATTGTAATTTATAATATGTTGAACAAGGCTACCAAGCGTGAGAATATGATTCATTGGTTAGTTTAGGGGTTGGAAAGAGAAGGATTGTGGAGTCTGTGATAATATTTTGGTACATTGGAGTTGGAAACAGAGAATATTAAAAAACACATACTGTTATGCATAGTCTGATAATAACACGAATCACTAGCTTTTCTTCTTCTTTTTCTTCTCCTTGTATTTTTGTATGGGTTTTGTATTGAGTTTTTGAAAAGGGTAATGAGTTTTATTTTTATTGGTTGTAATTTGAAATGTTCAAATTTACTTTGGGAATTAGTATAATGTATCGTGATACATTATAATATAAAATTTATATTTTAATCAAACTTTATTATATAAATTTAATTTTGGATATGATTCAAATTTAATTTATGAGAGATAAAATATTTGAATGTGTTCAAAAATTAATTTATTGTGAATTGGATTCATATTAAAATTATTGATTATGAGAGAAATTTATATTTGAATTTGATTTAAATTTAATTTAATTTAAATATAAGATATTTAATTTAGCTATTAATTAATTAGAGAATTAATTAATGATTTAGTTTAGTTTTATTTAATTAAATTTGATTTAATTAAATTAATTTAAAACTATAAGATATGTGAGAGATATTCATTAAATATGATTTAAATGAAATATAATTTAATTAATTAGTTGATTTGAAATTTCTATTAATTTAATATTTTTTAAATTAATAGAATCTCATGATTTTTTTCTACTCCCTCAAAGAAATGGAGTTATAAATATGCAGAAGAAAATAGTTTTTTTAAGCCAATGCTTTTGCTCGCTGCCTAGGGCTTTTATCCCTTCAATTGGGATAAGAGCCATCTCAAATTAATTGTGAATTTTAAAATTTTCTTTGGTTAGGTGAGGTTTTTGTATTATAAATGTGGTTTGCAATTAGATGTTTTCAATTAAATTTGCCCATAGATTTACAATTTTTTTTTGATATGATCATGTAAAGGCCCCTGCATTTTTGTGCAATTTTAATTGTAAATTTTGTAATTTAGAGTCCAATTTTAGATATGTAGATTTTTTTTAGAAAAACGATACCAAATTCGCCAAAAATGGATCATTGACAGGCCTCTAATGGAAGCTATTACGCAACTGCACAAAAATCGAGGCAAAAAAATCGCTGTAGGTTTGAAAAGTAGGGCTGACGTCATCATAACGTTAATAAGCGTAAGGAGAGATGCGACTTGGCGGCTCGTGGCGTGGCTTTGTCCAGTTCGGCGTTGGCAGCTCCGGTTCAACGCAAGTTGAACATTTTTGGACGATTCAGCTGTTTTTTGGGATGGTTCTTCATTTTTTGGGCTTGTTCTTTCATTTTTGGACCGATTCAAGGTTTTTGGACCTGGTTTGAAGCTTTTTGAAGATTTTGAGACCGTTTTTAGAGCTTTGGAAGCAGTTTAAGGATATTTTAAAGCTTAATTAGTGTAATTTATTACTTTATTTTATCCTCTAAGCCAATTTTAAGGGTTCAATTACTATTTAAATGCTTTGTGGATGTCATTTAGATAAATCTCACCTTAAGTTAAGCATGTTCTTTCATTTTTATATATTTTAAATGTTATAATGTATAGTATTAATGCATGATTTTGAATTTCATGAGTTATTTAAAGTATGTTGATATTTTAAATATATGAAATTTGGATAAGCATGATGCATGACATTACTTAGTTAAATATAATTTGTTATATTTAAATTAATGTCTTGTGTATACTTGATTGATTTTCATGTATTTTTTTAATATAAGTGTTATATTAATTAAGATGAAAATCAATTTGCATTGAGCATATTACATTCATAGTTTAATATAATTATTATATTAATGTAATGTTTTGCATGTTGCATGGTTTATTATTTAATTATAATTTGATTTTAACTAATTAAACCATAGTATGCATATTATAGGACTAGTTAATTAATTTTATAATAGTTATAAAATTTGATAATTAGAAACCGTTAACTTATATATATAATAAAGAGTGGCATGCAAACATAAGATCTTATGATTAATTTAATTTAATTTTAAATTGTTTAAAATTAAATAGTAATTTAATTTAATTTAAAATTGTTTAAAATTAAATAGACCTAATATCACATTAATTCTAAATATATGGTGAGAAGAAGAAGGAAAAAGAAGGTAAATATATGATTTACTTGTCTTAGAAATATGATTACTGGAAAATGACCAAAATGCCTGGATACTTGATTCGAGAGCCACTAGCCATGTTTGCTCTTCTTTACAGGAAACTAGTTCCTTTCAGCAGCTCGAGGAGGTTGAGATGACACCCAAGATTGGAATGGGAGATGTCATTTCAGCTTGCGCAGTGGGAGATGTTAAGTTGTCTTTCAGAAATAGATTTCTATTTTTCGAAAACTTATATATAGTTCTTAAGATTAAAAGGAATCTTATATCTATTTCTTGTGTTATTGAAAAATCATATAATGTAACATTTTCTTTAAATGAAGCGTTCATTTCTAAGAATGGTGTACATATTGTTCGGCTAAACTTGAAGACAACTTGTATGTATTAAGATCTAATGAAGCGAAAGCAATTTTAAATCATGAGATGTTTAAAACTGCTAATACTCAAAATAGAAGGCAAAGAATTTCTCAAAATGACATATCTATCTTTGGTATTTAAGATTAGGTCACATTAATCTCGATAGGATCAAGAGATTGGTAAAGAATGGATTTCTAAATGAGTTAGAAGATGATTCATTACCTTCATGTGAATCTTGTCTTGAAGGAAAAATGACTAAAAGACCTTTTACTGGAAAAGGTTATAGAGCCAAAGAGTTCCTAGAACTTATACATTCAGACCTCCGTGGTCCGATGCATGTAAAAGCTAGAGGAGGTTTTGAGTGCCTCATCTCTTTTATAGATGATTATTTAAGGTATGGTTATTTATACTTGATGGGGCATAAGTCTGAAGCTCTTGAAAAGTTCAAGGAGTATAAGGCTGAAGTTGAAAATCTATCAAGTAAAAAGATTAAAATATTTTGATGTGATCGAGGTGGAGAGTACATGGATTTGAGATTCCAGGACTATATGATAGAACATGGAATCCAATCTCAACTCTCAGCACCTGATACACTTCAACATAATGATGTATCAGAAAGGAGAAATAGAACCTTGTTAGACATGGTTCGTTCAATGAGGAGCTATGCTCAATTGCCTAACTTGTTTTGGGGGTATGCAGTAGAGACTGCAGTTCATATCTAATTTATTGGTTACCCTAAAGAAACGAAAGGCGATCTATTCTTCGATCTACAAGAAAACAAAGTATTTGTATCTACAAATGCTACTTTCTTGGAAGAAGGCCACACAAGAGATCATAAACAACGAGGCAAATTAGTATTAAATGAAGCTACTAATGAATCAACAAGGGTTGTTGATGAAGCTGGTCCCTCATCAAGAGTTCATGAAACCCACACATCAGGTCAGTCTCATCCTTCTCAATTGTTGAGAATGCCTTGACGCAGTGGGAGGGTTGTATCACAACCTAATCGTTACTTGGGTTAAACTAAAACTCAGGTTGTCATATCAAATGATGGCATTGAAGATCCATTGTCCTATAAACAGACAATGAATGATGAGACAAGAACCAATGGGTCAAAGCCATGGACCTTGAAATGGAGTCTATGTACTTCAATTTAGTGTGGGAGCTTGTAGATCTACCTGAAGGGGTGAAACTTATAGGGTGCAAATGGATCTATAGGAGAAAGAGAGATTCAGCTGGGAAGGTACAGACCTTCAAAGCTAGGCTTGTAGCAAAATGGTATACCCAAATGAAATTTGATTTAATTAATTAATTAATTAATTGATTTAAAATTTCTTTTAATTTAATCTATTTTAAATTAATAGAATCCCATAATTCTCTTTTACTCAGTGAAGGAAAGAGAGTTATAAATACACATAAGAAAATAGTTTTTCTAAAACCCATGCTCAGGCCCAGGATTCAGACCAAACCAACATGAGTCCTTTCAGGATGCTTTGTCCTCACTCACATGCATCCTAGGAAAATTCCTAAGAGGTCACCCAACATAGAATTACCCCAATTAAGCACGCTTAACTTTGAAGTTTCTATGATTGAGCCACCGAAAAGGAAAGTTTGCCTTGTTGGTATAGGTATGAATTTTTAATTCTTTTAAGTCTTTCTTAACATTACTTTCATATCCTCAGGATCCCTCTCATTCAGATGTGATATTGGTTCATTCATGTCTCCCTCCTAATCTCGAACGTTACATGCCCACCAGCTTTCGCTTGGTTCATCCCCGAACCACATCTTACTGGGAGAGGTTCCGCTCTGATACCATCTGTCAACCCAAGTTTCCTAGAAGGTTGAGGTCATTACTATTTAAATAAGTATAGATTTTTATTTTTAAATATACAAGAAAATAATTTAAAAAATTTAGGAAAAAGCTTTAAATAATAAAAGTAAATAAATAATTAAAATAACTAATCAAAATACTAGTTTGGGCCCCATAAAAATAGAAGAAATACTTAAAATAATTGAACCTGAGTTCTGAAATAAACCTCTGAAAATATAATTACTGATATATAAATGCGGAAGAAAACTGAACTATTCCCTATGGCGAACCACAGTCACTTTTTATCATTCGCCAGCTTGCCCTTGCCTCTACCCTTACTTGAAAATTAAACATTTAAAACAGTGAGTATAAATTTATACTCAGTAAGAGACCCATATTAGTCTCACTATGTGTCTGTTAACCTCTCGTTAGAGTCTTGTAATAAGGTACCGCATACTATTGTGCTCCAGAACGCACACTATCCAGTGGTCCCTTAGAGACACATCTGGGCTCTCGGTGAACCAGAAGGAATCACCCTAAAGGAGAGTCGGGCTGTAGGTGATTCCGTCAAATCACATCTCAAACTAGCCACACAGGCATACATAGGTGGTGACTCCGAGGGACCACCATACGGTACGACTCTAACAGGCAAACCTAACAGAACACTATAGTCTATACATGCTTATCATAACATCAACATCTTAGCTCAGTTAGACATAACTAAAAAATAACATATTTGATCATAGCATGCCTCAATAATACTGTATCTCAATCATAATGTGGATACCGAAGTAACCATTTATAAGGTCATCTCAAATAGTCATATTATACCTCTCTTAGTTACACCACTCAACAATATAGAACATACATGCAACTTCTAAGTGGGGTTTAGTAGGGAAAATCTCTTACCTGGAGATTTGCTAAAATAATTCACTGGTTGACAGTCAAATCCTCCTAATACTCAGTCGTAAACATAAACAAAATTAACATTAATAATTTTGCCAACTATCACCCTACTGTTTAATTAAGCAACCAAACTTATCAAAGCTTACCCCAAGATTAAGGTTGAATCCAACACAACCTTAAATGGAAAAATTCACAGTCTCAATTCCTCCAATTATACTTGATCCTTCAAGCAAACATAGATCCACTTAAATCCATAACTTAATTCATTTGTGACAAAATAGGTAATTAATGGGGGTACCAAACCTAATCAATACCAACAAAACTCACCAAAAGTGACTCCAAAACAAGGAACGACTCGACAGGGCAGTCGACTCGGGAGCGCGACTCATGGAGGAGGAAGCACGCGCGCGGCTCGAATAAACGGAGATGGCTCGCGCAAGAGATTGTGGCTCACGCGGCTAGGTGAAGGAACTTGACTCGGAACAACGGAGACAACTAAGATGGGCAGTTTTGGCTGAAATGCGTGACTCACCACTGAGCGAACGGCTCGGCTATGTGGGTTACGCGCGACTGTCGAGATGGGGAACGATTGACGTCATTGACTTCCGCACAAGGAGAGATGGCCGACGAACAGAGGAGGAACGCACAGAGGAAGATAGAGGTCGTTCGGCGGTCCGACGCAAACACACGTCGACACGGCTGGAGGGAATCAAACGGTTCAGGCTATGCGACCGTGACGCTTCGGCTGGACGAACGGGGACTCTCTCACCAGAGTGCTGCGCGCGACGATGGCAGGACGGCTACTCTAGGGTTGAATGGTGAAGGAGAAGATGAACAGTAGCGATGGCACGCATCACGAGTGGGTATTAAATATATACAATACTAATAATACTAATAATAATATTAATAATATTATTATTATTTAATTTCCCCAAATAACTCATCTTTTCCTTCTTCTCTTCCTATTCCAATTAATTTTCCCTCTCTCTTCATTAATAACCCATTCTATCACCTCTTTTATATTTTTCTTTAATAATTATATTATTCCATAATATAATTATTGTTACTCCTCCATAACTTTCTACATACACATATCATTCATTACTCATAATACTTCTAACTTTACAAATTTAATTTACCAACCAATAAATCCAAAACCAAATTTTAACAATAGAATTCCAATTTCAAAAATTAATCACACATCCTTCCAAAACACTTAATCTCCACAATTTAAACCAATTTCATAAATAACACCCAAAATTCAACAAAATAAAAAATTAAAATAACTTAATAGTTTTGGGGTGTTACAATGCTTAACCTTTTAGAATTTTGTTTATAAATATTGCCAATATATTGGTATTTTAAGATTTTCAAATTAAATTGAGAAATGATTTTGTAAAATCTTCCGCTGCCAAAAGCTTTTATCTCTTAAGAAAGAAGGTTAACTTCCCAACTATGCTCATTTCAAATTTAGAATGCATATGGTTGATAAAGTTATTAACGAACATTTCAGGAAATCCCCAAAGATTATGCCATCAACATAGATGTGGACAACAATAAAGTTTTTACTAGAACTATTTATAAATAAAGTCTTGTTAGTTCCTCCTCGAGTATATCCTTTGGGTGTTAGAAATAGAATAAGTCGTTCATACCAAGTTCTAGGAGCTTGATTGGGACCATATAAGGATTTGTTAAGTGATTGGTTTGTGTTTGGACTTAATAGTTTCTCATGTATATAGTGCAACTGCAATACGGTACTAAGTCAGGTCATTGCGCATAATGCGTTCACTATAACTTTCTGTATTGTGTGCTTAATTCTAGGCGATGAGTCATGGGTCATGATCATAGCATGTGAGATGCTCACTATGTACCTATTCATCGTGTGATACATATGGCCTTGTTGAGTACAAGTTTTTCTATTGCTTGTCCAAGTACAAGCAAAACAATAGGTTTACTTGGGTGATCCAAGGTCGAACACAAGGAGTTGTTTCCGGATATTAGTTCTAGGGTCCACTTATTGTTTAGGCGTTATGACAATTAAGTAGAAAGAATGCAAAGAAAACTAAAACTAACTACTTACACCTAGAGACTCATTCACAGAGAATAATATGTGGCAAGATGGAAGATTGAATGAATAACTTGCATTAAGAAAGGCAGTGAAGGAAGGTCTCATGCTTATCAGACAAATAAGCTATATGGCTACCTCAATGTGATATAACTCACCTTGCTATCTTATGATTAAGGTGTGCTCCTCTCGCAGTCATTAAACGCCACACTTGGTCTCCTTTCAAAATCCAAATGACTAAGATAAGATAAGCTATTTATATCTAGTAATACTTATTTATTCTACTTAGAGTGCTTCACGTTTAAGAACAACAACCTCTTGGTGTCTATAGCCCATACTTGTTTGCCTTTTGGGATATAAATGAAGGAAGTCCTCTCACAAGGTTGAGAAAACTCTACCTTACGTGTGTTAGCCACGTCTTTGCTACTCACCCTCTTGGGTAGTTGGCGACATAGAGTGGCCAAATGTAGAATGTAGCTCAGCTAACACACTAAGCGGTATAAATACATATAACTTATTGAGAACACATCATAAACCTAAATACAAATAACACAAAGACAGAGGAATAGTAGAGGCATGGATGAATTGAAAAGTGTATAAAGACACATTTTATTAAAGAATGAAGGCCTTCAACCAATGTACAATATAATTGAATATAATGTAAAGAAATAGTAAAATGGAAAGAGAGAGAAAGTGAAATACAAGTTATGAGGAACTAGGGATGGACTCTTCTCCTCTTAAACTCTAAGCTTTCATGTTACAATCTGGTCGGAGAAGGTGAAGGAGTGTTGTACATGGTGGTTAGGCTAATCCTTGCCACCAACTCTATAGGGTTTGGCCCATGTAGGGCTCCTTGCCTATACAAACTTGTATTCCTGATGAAGAAGGAGGCTTTATATAGGTGGCTTTTGGGTGGAAAACTTCTATTCCTTTGATTTTGCCACACCAAAAGTAGCCTGCGATACGTCATATCATCTCTAACTATTCTTTTTGTCTTCTAGTGAATCTTCCTCGTGTGATGATGTAGATCCTTGCCCAGAAATTGTATTTGTCAGACGGGTTCTGCTTGCGTGAGTACTTGATCTTTTTGTCTGGTCTACTTATGAGCACCTCTACGATTCACTAACTTCTTCTTTTGTTTATTATCCCGCGTTTAGACATTGTAAATTGCGTAAAACATGCATAATGCTTATATAAAATATATTTTTGAATACTTATGCATTTACAATACAAGCCACGCGCTTTGACCTTCTTCCTATACGTTTTGATCTCATTATTATAATAAAATAGGCTATAATAATGGGTGTTTATACACGTTATCATTAAGTTTGTAGAAATGCGCAAGATTTTTGGGATCAATAAAGTCTTTAGGTTGAGCAACATAAACTTCTTCATTCAAGTATCCATTTGGAAAGACACTTCTTGTCACGCCCGCCTTGTGCACCTGCTTTCTTGACTCGAGACGTGGCATGAAGCCAGTCGATATCACCCACTTCTTCAAGAACGACACCAAGCTGGCCCTTAAGTTAACCTTTAAAACAATAAATGACAAACGACAACAAAAGCTTAACACAAAACTTTTAAACATAACTTGGTAGAACCCTTTTTATTAAAACAAACTTTATATAAGTTTTACACAGATAGAACGTAACTTTATTTACATAAAACAAACCCACAACCAACCTTTTCTAAAACCTAAGTCTGATACCTCAAGGACCAATTGAACATAATTAAAAGGTAACAAAACACATAAAATAATTAAAGAAAAACCCTTTAGAAGATAGATAACAACGATTCAGGCTCCGACGAGTACACACTCTCTACCTATAAAGTGGAAAAACATTTTGAAGAGTATGAGCTAAACGAGCCCAGTGAGTGGTAGCTCTTCTAAATACTTTTCATAAACTTAAATCATAAAGCTTAGAAACATTACTTCAGAAATCCTTTGAATTGTAAACAATAAATAATAATCATAACATGAGAGCTTAAATCTTAAAGTATTTGGAAAACAGTGACATAATACTTTGCTTTTCTTGCTCGGAACTCAAGATCTACTCCTACGAGATAGTAGAGGTTACTCGATACCAACTCATCCATAAATATCAGAGATGAGCATCCCCAATCCTATTCCTACAAGGTAGGCGTCCCTAACTCGTTACTACAAGATAAGCGTCCCTAACTCGTTCCTGTAGATAAGTGTCCTTAACTGTCTTTGGCGCCTTTTAATCCTACCTCGTTAGGGTAATTTTGAGACATCTTGGTTCTGATAAAACATTTATAAAACCATAAACCTTAAATCCTTTTGCAATATGCAACCTTTAACTCATTTTCAATAATCCTTAAACATACTTTAGTAAACAGTAATCTTGAAAATCATTCATGAAATAGCTTAAACATTTAACATAAATCATTCATAAATACTGGCTTAAGAACATGCTTTAAATCACTTTAATAAAATCATTTTTCACTCATTGATACAAGCATAAATCCCTGGCTTATAAATATGCATGATCTCTTCTTGACCTAAAAAATATGGTAAAATAGTCCAATTAACTTTCCTTTACCAAGAAAATATAAAAAGTGTATTAAAAACTCCAAAAACCACAAAAAACTGCCCAAAATGCCTAAGGACACTGTTTGGCATGCATGGATGGGCGACATAGCTTTGGCCACTTGCACTGGGATTCCCGTGCTAACCTCACACATTGGCACACTGTGCACCTCACCTAGCCTCGTGCTTGGCATCTCGCGCAGCTCTTCTCGCATGCTTCCTTCGTTGTGGGTGCCTCGCACGCAGGCCGTGCATCAACGCCAACCTTCTCGCACCCTAATCTCTTTGAACAACAAAATGCCTGCCCATCTCGTCTAGTTTTACCTTGTCACTCAGCCAGCCTCTCCTTTGCCCAGAACCTCATTTTTCATCTAAAAACATAACTCGACTTTGAAAAATCATAACCAAAATTCCAAAACTCTTTTGAGGAAACTTCCTTCTCCAAAAATTCTTAAAAACATCATAACTTTCTTACCTTACAATTTCAGCTTCATATTCCAAAGGATAAACTCTAAAGTCTTCTAAAAGTTCACCTTGCTCAGATTAACCCAAAATCTGACCTTTCTTCTTTTCTTCAACTTAAACTCAACCCCCCTTATTAAAAATCATCCAGTAGCCCTAATATAAAAATTAGACTCAATTTTTGACCTTTTGAGAGTAATTTCAGTCAAAACACAAGAGTGAATTGGGAGAAATTCTCAACTGAAGTGACCTATTTATACTGAACCCTATATGAGTCTTTATTGACACCTCCTACTAGCCGAAATCTAAGTAAAGCATGCAAGGGCACCTGTAAAGCACTTCACCACCTCAACCTCTTCATCATCTCACCTAACCAAAATACCAAATGTCCCTTGACAAGTCCAAAACGCCTAGTGACATTGGCTTGCTAACCTCCGAGGTCTTCTCACGTACCATGTTTCTCACCCACAAGCCTTCTCAACTAATCTTTCAACGCCCATAACAACCTCTCAATGACTGCCATTCTCGCCCATTGGCATTCCTTTAGAGGTTATTTTCTCGCCTATCATAAGTTAAATAACCTCAAAACGCCTAATGCTCTAGCCTTGGTTGCAAACTCTTAAACGCCTACTAACCTTATTTGGAGGTTATTACCATTTCTTTGGCCGTCTACACCAAACCAAGATAACCTTTAAACCCATAAACACCTAGAACCTCTTCCTTTGACACTTAGCCAAAATTTTCTTCCTTTTTTTTTTCCTAACCATGACATACTTTTCATGAAACTTTTATCTTCACCTCCCTTCGACTCTTAATCTTCCAACTACTTCAAAAGACTTAGGTTTTCCTAGAAGGTTCGGAGTTTACAATTTTTACATCCATTTGATGTAGTTTATTTGTAAACCAGATATGCCAAGCAATAAACAAATAGCTTCTAGTCTGGGAACTGGTGCAATGGTTTCTTCAGAATCTATACCTTCAACCTGCTAATATCCTTGAGCTACGAGTCTGGCTTTATTTTTGGTGACAACTCCACTTTCATCTATTTTATTTTTAAAAATCCATTTTGTTTCAATAATATTTTCTGAGTTTGACTTTGGAACTAAATTTCACACATTATTTCTCTTGAATTGTACTAGTTCATCTTGCATAGCATTAATCCAGAATTCATCTTTGATAGCTTCAATAATTGTAGTATTTGAATTTTTGTCCTAAAACTCGTAGTTTGTAATCATATTCTATTCAATAAAGTCGTTATTGAGAAATAGAATACTATAATCTTAAATCTAATAAACTAAGTCCCAATGCTATTTTTGAGTAAACTTGAACTTGACGTAGAGACATAAACGTGGATCAAGTTCAAGTATAGAGCCTAAATAGTCTATAGTATATGGATAAAGGTTGGGAGCTTTATTAAGAGAAACTATGGATGCGACCCACTTTCTAGTTAGTACAAACGAGGTAATCTTGAATTGTTCATTTCGAGAAATGAAATTGGGAGCATCCTATGTAAAGTGTTTACATAAGACCGAACCATGAAATAGTCACTTTTACGTTATAACACCGTTTACTATTTAAAAATGACTATCTTGATTATTGATGACCTAGATAACATAATCTTTATAAAACAATTTAGCTAAAGAGAAGTAGTGTACTTTTAGCACTTTTAAAGGACAAAAAAATTTTGGGCTTATTTTATTTTTTCTAAAATGTTATTTTAGCCTTCCATAAAGCCACTTCCATCTTTTCTCTCTCTCCTGGTTTCCTTCATCCAATGGGTCCCACAACCCTAGTCATGTCTCAAGCATCTTATATAGGCAAAATTTTGTCTAGATATAAAATGCAGAATTCTAAAAAGGGTCTGCTGCCGTACAGATATGAAATTCATTTGTCAAAGGAACAATGTCCTAAGACATCTCAAGAAGTTGAGGATATGAGAAATATTCCTTATGCTTCTGCTGTTGGAAGTTTGATGCATGCAATGTTATGTACTGGACGTAACATTTGCTACTCAGTAGGGATGGTTAGTAGGTGTCAGTCCAATCCTGGACGTGATCACCGGATAGCCATTAAGAATATTCTAAAATATCTTAGAAGAATAAAAGACTTTATGCTCGTGTATGGTACAAAGGATATGATCCTTACTCGATATATTGAGTGTGATTTCCAAATTGATAAAGATGCTAGAAAGTCTACATTAGCATCAATATTCACTCTAAATGGAGGAGCAGTAGTTTGGAGAAGCATAAAGCAAATTTGTATAGTTGATTCCACAATGGAAGCTGAATACATAGCAGCTTGCGAAGCAACAAAGGAAGCAGTATGGTTAAGGAAATTCTTGACAGATCTGGAAGTTGTTCCAAATATGCATCTGTCACTCACTTTATACTGTGACAACTTTACATCATGGTGACGTTGTAGTAATCCATATATCTTTTAAGAAAAACATTGCTCATCATTTTACAAAAGTCCTCAGGACTAAAGTGTTTCACCTACACAGTTTGGTCTACGATGTTTATAAACTAGGACAAGTGTGAAACCTATTGGGCATGTGCCCAAGTTTTTTGAATGTTTATTGTACTTATATATATTATTCTCTCTCATAGTTAAATTCAACGTTTTTTTTATCTCACTAGGAGTTTTGGTTCAAGTGGGAGTTTGTTGGAATTTATGTCCTAAAACTCATAGTTTGTAACATATTCTCAATAAAGTCGTTATTGAGAAATTAAATACTATAATTTAAAATTCAATAAATTAAGTCCCAAGGCTATTTTTGAGTAAATTTGAACTTTATGTAGAGACATAAACATGGATCAAGTTCGAGTATATAACTTAAATAGTCTATAGTATATGAATAAAGGTTAGGCGCTTTATTAAGAGAAACTATGGATGCGGCCCGCTCTGTAGTTAATACAAACGAGGTGATCTTGAATAGTTCATGTAGAGACATGAAAGTGGGGGCATCCTATGTAAGGTGTTTACATAAGACTGAACCATGAAATAGTCACTTTTACGTTATAACGTCGTTTACTGTTTAAAAACGACTATCTCGATAATTGATGACCTAGGTAACTTAATATTAATCTTGAGCTAACTATGAACTCCTATTCACATGAGATTATCCTTAGATCTGCATAGGTGTGGGTAGCTCTTTAGCGCTAGCCCAATAAGCCTCCCATTTTAGGGGTAAGACCGGGTGAATAGTTGGGGACATAGGGTGCAAGATGGAATTCACTCCTACCTACTTTAGGGTTAGTAGATAGATTGTTCTTTTAAAATTGAATCCAAATCTTGTATAAGGGGTCCCACTCTCTCATTGGCACAAGAGAGATTCTGTTTATAGATTAGACTTTAAACCAATTGTTTATGAACAATTTTTGAAGGATTAACTTACTGATGTAGTGGATCAGTTGGACTTAAGGAGCAAGATGTAGTCTCGGGAGTAAAAAGTATTTTGACCTAACTGAGCTTATGAACAATCTGTGAAGAACACAAATATATCTAATTGTTTATGAACAATCTGTGAAGGATTAACTTACTGATCATGGTTATATCAAATGGACACAAATATATCTATAATGAAGGAAGTGCAACTACGAGACTTTCGTTAGTTAACGAAAGTTGATTAGCTTGGTCTAAAAGAGTTTAGCCAGTTAATCTCTAATTGTTGGAGTCCATGATCTATAGATCCATTAGGTTCCCCTGCTAGCTCATATGGAACAAACTGTGAACAATATGATAGAATGAGTCGAATTGTTTGAATTGGGAGAGAAGAGATAAACCGACAAGTATATGTGTTGTAGCCGTCGAATTTTAGATTAGAGATAGAGCTTTATGTTTAAATGGGATTCAAATATTAAAAATATAAATGCGGATTCATACTGAAAAACTCGAAAATGATGGGAATAGTCAAAGTTGTAAAAAGTCAAAATATTGATTTTTTTTACTTTGAAAAATAAAAAAAAAATCAAATTTTGACTAACAATACATTCAAATATGATTTTAATTTTCTAAAAAGGAATGCAGATTCATGCTCGAGAGGTCAGAATTAATCATGACGGACAAAATTGTAAAAAGTCAAAATGTTGACTTTTTGGTTTAAAAAGTCAAAGTTTGACTTTGACCAAAAGAGAATTTTTCCCTTTGACCAAAGTTAGTGGGAAAATCCAACATTTTGTTGGATAATTCCACTAACTATAGTGGGCTAGGTGTTACCACACTATGAAGACATTAAGCCCACTAAGTGTTAATGGGTTATGTGCTGGTGCCCCATGAGTTTGCATGCAAATGCAATTTTGCATGTGAATTCCCTATAAATTGGGCTTTTGGTTTTCTTTGGAAAATGTTGGACTTTTAAAAGACAAAAATTTATTGGGTTTCTTTTCTTCTTTTATTTTTTGTAAAATAAAGTTATTTTAGCCCAACCCAATTCCATAAGACCACTTCCATCTTCTTTCTCTCTCCCAGTTTCAGTCATCCAACGGGTCTCACATCCCAGTTCTGAGTCCGAAGGATAGTAGGTTGCTCTAGTGGTCGTTCAAGTATCAATCGAGCTTCGAATGTAAGTTTTCTTAAAAAAAAAAAAAACCCTAATTTCAATTTTAATTTAGGGTTTAATTTCTATGCATGTTAATCTTAGAAAGTAGAGTAAAATTTAGATTATTTTTCTTGTCATGCATGTCTAAATTCTATCATGTAGTAGGTTCGATAGGTGAAGCATACCAGATATTGGCAATCAGTTTGGCATAACCAATTATGTCTTTCTTTCTTATTGTGACGCCTATATTTAAATCACCAATGATCTACTTGTAGGATGATTCTTTTGAATATGAATGAAAAGAACACTTATTCTAGGTATGTCAGGAGTCTTAACGGAGCTCATAGAAGTTTTTGTGTTATTCAAGTCTTCACTGATGCTTTGTCATTAGGAACAGTTCGAAGGGATTTCTAAATTCTTTTCTAAATTCTTTTGTGTCATGTTTTCATAGAAAAACTCATCAACATCTGGGCATCTCCAGTGAGGGAGGTGTCTTTTCAATGCCATTTACAATAACATTGATTGTGTCCATGACAATTTGAGTTATTTTGTTAAAAATGCGATAAGCTCTACTATTCAAGGAATAACCTAGAAATATACCTTCATTAGATTTTGTATCTCATTTTCTATGATATTCACAATTAGCAAGGATATAACAAGTGCTACAAAAAGTATTAAAATATTTTACATTAAGTTTTCTTCCCTTCCATAATTGATAGATAGTACAAGATGTTCCTATTCGCAAGGCTATTCTGTTATGTATATGGCAAGCAGTGCCCAGAAATGTAGAGGAATCTTTTTAAGAAGTAAAATTACTCTAGTCGTTTCTTGTAAAGTTCGATTCTTTCGTTTAACTACCACATTTTATTGAGGAGTTAGAGGTGCTGAAAAATCATGAAGTATACCTTCTTGGTCACAGCTATTAAATTCTTCATTTTCAAATTCTCTACCACGATCATTACGAATTCGAATAATACTTTTTTCTTGTTCTCGTTGAAGCTCTAAACACAGAGCTTTAAAAACTTTAACTGTCTGATTTTTTTCTTAGAAACTTGACCGAAAGTACCGAGAGTAATCATCAACACAAACAAAAGCATATTTCTTTCCTCCAAGGCTCTTTGTTTGCATTGACCGATTAGGTCCATATGAAGAAGCTATAGAACCCTGTTAGTATAACATTGGCCAACTTTCTTATATGTAGCCTTTACTTGTTTACCAATTGACATTTCCCACAAATTAAGTCATAGTTCATGCCAAATTTGCATATTCTTTTAGAACTTTATTAACTGATATGAGACTAATATGTCCTAGTAGTTGATGCCAAATTTACACTTCTTCTTCCTTTTTTAGATTACATATTGTTTTTCAATATTAGAGATCCAATGATAACAATTATCGACTTGTTGTATTCCTTTCATAAAAATTGAGTCATTTTTGTCGAAGACTACACATTCTTCTTTACAAAAAATTACTATAGCCTTGATCACACAGTTGACTTACACTAATAAGGTTAATAGCTAGATCTTCGACTAGTCTAACTTCTTATAGTTTTGGTATATCATATTTGAGTATATTACCTTTACCTAGAATTCTACCTCTATCACCATCTCTGAAAGTCACATGACCAGACGTGCATTCCTTTAATTTTGAGAAGAAAGCTTGGTTTCCTATCATAGATTTGGAGCAACAGCTGTCAAAGTACCAATCTTTTGTGTTGTTGAATGAATGATGGTAAAGGCTATAATGCATTTAGGTTTTTTGGAAGAGATCTTTGTTTTAATTCTCCATTCCATTTTAGGCAAGTTAGGTTTATAGTTAAATAAAATGGATTTTTTAGGAACGTTTTTCTTTTGAGATGAGTTGTAGGGCCTTTTTCTGAGTAGCTTATAGCAGAAAGGATGAAATATGTCCACATTTACCACAATAATGGCACACCTATATTTTAGAGTTTTTGAGCTCTAGACCATCTCTGTGCAAATTATTCTTCATTGTGTGATCTTCATTAGATCATTTTATTTCACTTGTCTATGCTCGAACAAAAATAGTCTTCTGATCTTTCTTTATTTCTCCTTTTTGTTTATTATAACCAATACCTTCTTTACAAGTACTGTTTTTGCCAGATTCAAGAATTAAATTAAGATTTTTAGTACTTGAATTTAACATCTTTACTGATTTGGTGATGTTGTCATATTCTAATTTTTTATTTTTCTATTATTCTTTTAAAGTGAAGATGGTAGTTTACAATCGCTGTTTGTCTTTAAGTAATTCTTGAATTATGTCTCTCAGTTGTTTAAAAACAGACAAATCTTCTTGCTATTGCAGGTATATTTGATTATAAGTCATGTCATTATCTGGAGTGATAGTGGATGAGGTTCCTAGAGTTAGAATCAATTTTCACATCAATAGAGATACTACTAATGAATGCACGACTATCTTCTTCATTACTACTGCTAGTATCTGACTGATCATTAGAAAGTGCTGCACCAAAACTCTTTTTTTGTTTCTTTAGAAAATTAGACCATTCTTCTTGATAATGTTCGAAACCTTCACATTCTCTAAATCTGAAGGTTCTGTTAATTTTAGTATTATTTGAATTTTTATCAATGTCTCTTCTTTTTACTTGAAAAGTTGTTCTGATTTTTATTGTTCTAATTTCCATAATTGTTTGATCGCTTAACAAATTTAAAAATTTGCTTTGTTAGCATAGCTATAGTTTCAATCAAATTTTCATTCGAACATTTTTCTTTCTTGATAGAAGGTTATTCATTATTTATGGAGCGAAAGGCTACACCTTTACCCTTTTTATCTCCTCTGTCAGTAATAGACATCTCGAAGATGTGTAAAGATCAAAACAATTCATCTAATTTTAATGTTACAAAATACTGTGAGTTTCTTCTATTGAATTAACTTTCATATGAAAACACCCCAATAGAAGGTAAACTTCTCTAACAAGTTTTCATTCATCAATATCTTCTCCTAGAGTAAATGATTCATTAACAATATCTAATACTCTTAACATTGGATTCAACAATTGTTTCCTCTTCCATCGTTTAAGAGATTCAAATTTTGAGCTTAGAATCGAAGTTTTTATTTTGATTTTTCTTCATAGGTGACTTCAATAATCTTCCATGCTCCTTTGGCAGAAATACATGTATTTATTAATTTAAACACATTTTGATCAACTCCATTGTAAATAGCATGTAGTGCAAGAGAATTTTTAAGAGAGACTTAATCTTATGCATTGGTCCATTCTAACTTAAGTTTGAGAGTTTTTTTTCTTTCAGTTGTTACACTGGGAGGTTCTGAGCCAGTAACCACAACCTTCCATGTTTTGTTGTTAATGGATTTAAGAAATGTAGTCATACGAGCTTTTCAATAAGCATAATTAGTGCCAGGCCTATTAGTAGACTGATCTCCTTCTTTAATTAGATCCATCGTGTGTAACCTTGCTCTAATACAAATTGAAAAAGTAAAATAGATTATCTTACTTAAAAGGTGGTACCAACGTTAAAAACAAGGTTGATAACTAAAGGAACAGTGAAAGAAAAATTAACACAATAACTTCGATAACCCAGTTCGGTGAATATCACCTATGTTTGGAGAGCTCTTACACTTAGATGATGAGATTAATCAATTATTAAAATTTAAATGAGTACAAGTCTATAAGAATGCCAAAATCAATACGCGATACATAGCATAATATTAAATATCAATCTTGATCTTCATATGATGCTCCCCTAGATTGATACTCTTAGTAATGTTTGTCTTATTAGATATCAGGCTCTCCTTGACATTCATATTTGTAACGCCCTTAGAAAAAAAAAATTATTATTATTATTAATTATTAATTATTTTTATTTTTTATTTTATATTTTTTTTATTATTATTAATAAAAAAAAAAAAAAAAGCCCCCCCTTCTTCCTCCTCCCTCTCCCCCCCCCCCCCCCCCCCCCCCCCTTCTTCTTCTTCTTCCTTTTTCTTCTCCTTCTCCTTACCCTAGCCGCCTGCCGTCACCCTCCTTTCCTCTTCTCCCTTCAGTTTCGACGAAGCCCCACCCAGTCTCACCGCCGCTGCCGCCGCCAGCCGCACCACTATTTCATCCGCGCCGCGCCTCTGTTCGCGAAGCCCCACCGCACGCAGCCGCGAAGCCCAGCTGCCCAGATCCGCTCCTCCTTCCGTCCGACCGGCGAAGTCCAACCGCCCAGCTGCACCACTCCTCCATTCGCAGCCGTCTGCGACGTCGCCTCTGACGTTCGGCCTCCGCGGAAGCCACCCGTGAGTCCCAAGCCGCCGGGTTCCATCTGTGAGGTCCAACCGCCGCGCGTCCCAGCCTTTCCGACGAAGCCCGAGCCACGTTGCCCCTTTTCCGTTCACCTGAAGCCGAAGCCCAACCGTCAGTCCGCGCCGGGGTTCATCCGTGAAGGCCAGCCGCCGAGCGGATCTCCATCTTCCAGCCGTCGTCGTGCTGTCTTCACGCAAGATCCGAGCCGCGCACGCCTCCCTCAGCCGACCGCTGATCGACCCACACGTGGGGTTTCCGTGGACCGGCAGCCGTGCGCCGTGGAGTGCCGCTGCCTCTTTTTTACGGTAAATTGTCGAATTGGTTTTGTTGGTAACGAATTTAATATGGATTGAAATTTGTTTCAAGGTTGTTCAAGCGGTATGGTTGAAAGGATTGGCTAAATTGTTAATTTATTTTGAAGGTGTTGAAAGTAACGCTGGGTCCCTTGAATCCACAACCAATTTGTGAATTTTTGGAGTTTGGTTCGCCAATACCCTGGTTTCGTTCGTTGGATTTAGTTCGTTCGAGAATTTAGAATAACGCTAAGGTAAGGGACTTTCTACTGGACTCAATAAATATTATTTGAATGTGTTGGCTGCATAAATCGTACCGTTGTACTGAGTAGGGATAAAATTTTGATGTGTATGTTTGAATGTGGACTGGTGGTTGAATGCATGCTATGACTGTCTGGTTATGTATATGTACAAATATAAGGATGTGGGCATGTCGGAATCTCGTAGACTTTACTTAGATAAAGTGTGGCTGGAATGGATAAATTGTTGCGTAAACCAAATGAAGGACATGCAACTATGGTAGTGTTGTTATGAATGGAAGGGATATCATGGTTGCGTCGTTATAGACTAAGGTGAATGTTATGGTTATTTATGTTGATGACTGATGTATGGATATGTTGATGACTGAGGTATGGATATGTTTTGATTGTATCGGGGTGAAATTAGGATGATATGGTGGTTGAGGTTAAATTGGAAGTTTATGTGATAAGGAAATTTGACTGTAGTGAGCATGACTGTTAAGATGTTTAGAAGGGACTGAGGGGATAAATTATTAGTTTCCTAGTGGATAGTTACCCTGCTGGTGTCCTTCGGGATCATCCCTTTATGTGCATCCTTCGGGAGCACTAGACTGATATGTGCATCCTTCGGGAGCACTAGACTGATATGTGCATCCTTCGGGAGCACTAGACTGTGACTGTGCAGGGTACACTATAGGATGCTAATAATTTATTGTTCCCCTGACGGGACCAGTAGCGGGTCCCTTACTGAGTATATTAATACTCACCCTTTTTATGTTTAACTTTTCAGGCAAAGGTAACACGAGGGGCAGACCGACGAGGGACAAGAAGGACTCGTGAATGGCCATAGAAGACTGTCCTTTATACTGCTTCCGCTGACGGTTTTATAAACATTTTGTTGAACTGAATTTACAAATAGTTAAAGTTTTGTAAACAGTACTTTAAAATTTCATATTTTGAAATAGGGCCCGATTAAATTTTCTTTCGTTTTCTCATGGTTCAACGGAAATTTTGCTATGTTTATGTGTCAACAAACTGTTTTGTGTCAAATTGACGACTTAGACGGTCAGTCCGAAAAGTCCGGGTCGTCACAATATTTGAATCTTTAGAAGATATCAGCCTCCTCTTGATATTGATAATAGAATCTTCATATATTAGGCTCCCTCTAACATTGATAATTGAATCTTTCAATTGACAAAGTCTTCCATCATAATCTCTTATCTCTCTGTTCATGGATTGACCTTTTTTAAGGCTAAAATGCTCACCGACGGATTTAGTATAGGCCCAGAAGGGGCTCGAGCCCCCCTCAACTTTAAGTACTCAACACTACATGTAAAATATTCCTTAATTGAAGGTATACTCCTACCTCACAATTGAATATCTTAAATGAATTTTCAACTATTGTTCGTTTCTCCTTTTTTTTCTTCGATGAATTTCTTAAGAGAGTCAATCACCTATTTATAGACAAAGTTTGTTGCAATTCAAAAGTGATTCGGAGATTTAATTATCCTCAAAGATTTCAGCCAAAGATATTCAGAAGTGATTTGGAGATTTATTTTCAAAGATTTTGGTCAAAGAATTTTGAGAAAGCTTGTTGTTAAAGGAAGCAATAAAATATCTTCTTGCGAGACAATAGCCTAACAACTACGGGATCAACAAATCCTTGAAAATCTAGAATAATATAATATTGGTTTTTTTTTGCAAATAGAAATGCGAGTGTGTACAAATTTTTTTAGAAAAAAGCAATCCATCACACCTTTTTTTTGCAAATTGCAAAAATGACAAATATGACAAGTAATTAGATATATCAAACGGCTATCAGAGGGTTATCCACATTTAAATTTGCTACTTTTGTAATTTAGAAAGGGTAGTAACCTGAGTTCTATTATCATAATTTTTTTTCTATTTTTCAGAACGTCCCAAATTTTTTGTATGAATATAAATAATTTAAATTTCACTCTCAAAATATTGTTTCTCATAAAGTTTTAAAATAAATGAAGAATAACCTTTTGTCGATCATGTTACTTACAACTTGCTCACACTTTTTCTTTTCCAAAATTGGTAACACTTCTTGGCATGCCTTGATTATAAGGCTTGCATTGGAAGCCAAAAAAGACAAAGCTTTCTTTGGAGCTGAAACATACACTCACCCCTCTTTTTCATCTCCTTTGCCCACTAACTCCTAAGCTTGTCAAAATCCCGTTCATCTCTATTTCATTAAAGTAACAAGCTTATTCATCCATGTGCTCTTCCCTTTTCTTCTCTTTAAAATTTATTCTTCTCCAATCTCCTTTCACACACCTCCTTGGAAAACTATATGCTTTTTTTCTTTGTACTTCTGCTCTTTTATCGATGCGTCTGCTTTTTTTATGTGCCAATGCCTGCATATCACTCTATAAAGGTCATTTCGCTTAATTATATTGGATTACATTAAAACAACCCTAGATACATGATAAATCCAACCCAATGTCAAAAATATTTTAATTTTGTGTCAATTCAGATTAAGTAAAGCGATTCAATTCAATGTATAGTAGTTAGTATATTACTGAAGATACACAACGAAGTAATATATACAATTATCTCTAGTGATATATGATACTTTTTTTTGGTGATTATGTGAAAGCAAGAATAAAGTTATGATGGTATATTCTTTAAAGTAGACAATATCATATCAACATTGAGATATTTGAGATGATTATTATTATCTCCAACATATATAATAACCAAACAAAAGTAAAAGATTAGAAAAGAAGAAGAAAGAGAGATGGTTAATGAGAAAGTAGGTGTGTGTGTCCATAATGAGAAAAAGATTAGGGGATTAGGATTATGATGTGGATGTGTGTGATTTAATTATAGAAGATATATGATTGAAGAGAAGACTCTTTTAGGCTCCACTCTTTAAAATGGAGAGGTCCAACCCAACCACTACGCCACAAAACAAAGCAAAAAGAAAGCAAACACACACGCTCCCTCGGAGAATAGGCAAGTGCTGACACATCATCATCCCTTCCTTTTAGATTTCATGGTATCCAAAGATAGATTGCCAAAACCCTACAGGTCACGTACACCGTTTTCTTTTGGCTCTCTTTTCTTATGTTTAACACTAGAATAACATAGAATACCAGTAATAAAATTACTATTTTATACCACATGCATATATAGCAAGTGAAACCAAATAAAATGAAAAATTATGTTTATCAATGAAATATACATCAAACTTTCAATCTAACATAGCTGATTAACTTGGAAAACAAAAACCATTCACACTGGTATTTTCATATATTTTATATCGTATATGAATTTAGACCCAAAAAGGGTGAAAATCTTTTTCTATTATTTATTTCTGCGATATCTTTAAATTAATAGAAGGTTTTGTACAACTAAAACCAAAATGGAAACCAATTATGCCAAGAAAAAAAAAAAAGCCTAAAAGAATGTTCAATGTAGATCAATTTGGATTTCATATCCTTTCAAAATGTATATAGTGTATTAAGATGGTGAATGAAAACATTATAAATAGGGTAAAGAGTGGCATAATTATGAATGCATGAGACAAAATGTGGACCTTTTAGAGGCATAAAATTTTGGTATATATATGGGGAGGAGAGAGGGAGGGGATGGCATCCATTATTTGCTTTTCAGCTACTTTTCCTTTAAATATCTTTTCTTTTGTTTTTTGGGTATTGAGAAATCTGACATATATATTGCAATGGGGACTATAAGTACCCCATGGACTTGATTGATATATATATTAGGGCGCCATATTGCATTCGACATAAAAAATCACCAAAAATAAAAAAATCTCGTATCTAAAAGATTAATTCATTTAGCATCATTCTAGCTTTTCAACTTCTTTATTTTCCAAAAGGGCCCAATCAACTTTTTTTGATTCACAACCAAATAAATTATTATTGTATTTAAAAAAAAAAAAAAAACAAAGAAACTCAACTTAAAGGATACTCTAACTTTGTCATCACCACTAAAAGTTGGTAATTTTTCCCATGGAAAAGGATAAGATATATTAAGGAGAGAGAGGGAGATTCTATGCCTTAAATATCATATATCTCATTCTCCACTTTTATTTTTCATTTGGTGAGGGAAAGAGAAGTTTTGGTTTAATGATTGCCCTAATTCTTTGGATTCCCTCTCTCTCTCTCCATCTCCCTCCAACTAAAATTATGTAACTTTTTTATGCATTATCAGGAATGGCACCAAATATTTTTGTGTCACCCATGTTTTTTTTTTAACTATACACCAATGAAATATCACAACTCATATGTTTTTTTCATTAAAAAATTTATATTTGTTTGATCTTCGACAAAGTGAACATAATTCAATGGACATAGTAGGACTATTAACTTTAAAATTTATTGGACTGAAATTTCCACCACGTATATTGCCAAAAAAAAAATTGTTTCATTTACCTTCTAATAGGCTTGATTTCATGCCATTCAACTTTTCAATCTTTACAGGCATGTAGTAAAGTTATAATTAATGTCCACTTCCTAATAACCAACCCTAATTAATCTTTTTAGTATACTATAAAATCCTGCATTTTACCATTTCCAAAAAATTTCTACCACAACATTTTTTTCCAAATAATAATTTAGAAATTAAAAATAAAGTAAAATCCTAAATTGAGAATCCAAGAGTGCTTAGGTTAGTTGACATTGATTTATGTTTGGAGATATGTACCAATCTGAAAAATCAATATATCGTTACTTTATTAATCTTTCTACATATGCATTTTATTTATTTATGAACCACATAGCAGTAGATCCTTTTAATCTTACATGACGTTGGTTGAGATAAACTTTCTTTTTTGCTCACGCATGCATTTACTAATCAATAACTAATCATCATCGAAGTTTTAAAACTACTTTTAGTTAACCAAAGACAACTTTTCATATGTCCTAGTAATTAAACTTCATTCTCATTCTTTAACTTTATTACGAACATTTTGACGCGAACCTTCTTGCATAATGACTACATTGCATACACCCTTTCTTAATAGCCTACAGACTTCGTGAGATAACTTGCGCTCCCCACTTGAGAAGAATATTCAACTCTAAACTATAAAACTAATTTACACGTATAAGATAAATGAAGATAATTCCAAGTATGATAAATATAAAAATTTATGTATGCAGCAATGAACACAATAATAAATACAGAAGTTGCAGTCACCCACGGAGCGATAAGGATCATCAAAAGACCAATCCATCTAATGTAAAGATGATTTTCAGTGCTGGTTATCCAGTTACAGAAACGACCCCATAGGCTTTCGCTCTCTCGTCTCTCTAAAATTGCAGTCATGGTAAAATCTTGGTTTATTTAATCATTAATCATCAAGGACTTCCAACATTTGTAGAAAAGATGGAAAAGTTATACGTTACAAATGCATCCTTGCATCCAGGCTCTGCAGCGAGGAAAAGTTGTGATCTCATCACGTGCTGCTTCGCGTAGCCTTCCCAGATGCATCATTTCTCCTGAACTTTCTTGTTCTTTTGTGACATGACTCTCTACGTCTTGATTGTTCCTCACAATAAGTCTCTACTCCAAATCATTCATTGCAATGTCCAAATGCTCATTTTTTATTTTTATCTTTTAGTCAGTCAAGGTATAATTCTCACTGATCTAAACGTGGGGACACTTCTTCTGACGCCTTTAAAAAAATTAGACATCCGTAAATTCATGCGTCTTGGAGTGTTCAAATTCGTTTGCAATAAAACGCATCCATTGACATGACTCGTCGAAAGATGCACTTGACCTTCGGGTTGATTCAAGCAAACGCATATTACTCAATACCACCTCTTCACGCGTTCTTTGGTTGAACGCGTGATTCACCAAAGTCACATGTTTTGTCCAAAATAAAGGTAAAACCCTACTCTAGTGTTTGAAAATTTAATTCTCCGGCAACGACACCAAAAACTTGCTTGATTTGTTTCATGAAACTCACACTCAAAAGTGTATTGGTTGTTGGATGTGATTATTTTAAAATTTGGATTGTGTTTCATGCGACTTAAGGTAGAATGTGTTGCACAATACTGGTGAGTTAACATTTGTTGAGAGTTCATTTTGCGCAAAATGGTCTAATTGGCTTGATTAAAGGCTGTTTGTTTGTTTGTTTGGTTGGAGGGTTTGCACCACTCAATCCCATTCAAACTACGCCTACAACCTAACTATGTTGATACTTGCTTGTCGCTCTAAGAACAATATTGGAAAAAACTTGCCTTAAATTAAGGCATAAAGACTTAATTATCCAGATCAACATTGTATGACCTTAATATTTAACTCCTCATGATGTGTCATTGAATACGGATCATTGCATGCAAAATGCTCTCCATTATTCTCTTCATCATGCGAGTAGACATGATCATTGTATGCAAAATGTTTCCAATGTCCCCACCATCTATTTCCAAGTCCTCGTTGTATAAGTTTTCCTATTGTTTGCCCAAGTGTAAGCGAAGCAATAGGTTTTTTCGGATGAACTAGGGGTGAGCACATAGAATTGATATCAAAGATTAGTTCTAAGGTCTACTCATCAATTAGGCATTATGAAAAATGAGTTAAAAGAATATAAACAGAATCATAATGTGAGACCCGTTTTTAATTCGAGTATAGAAAGTAAAATTTCGGCTAAAACTACTATAGAAATTAGCCTTTGAATATATGCACAGAAAGGATTAAGCGATAAGATCTTTTATTGTTAGAATAAGTTTTGCTATTAAGAAGTTAATTCATGAGTTAGTTTTGAGAAAAGAAGGGTTTGCAGTAGAATTTATAAGTCAAACGCTCTCAGAAGAAAGTTCGTAAGTTTTAAAACGACTAGGCGTTGGGGTAGTCTTCGCGATAAGAACCAAAAAGTTTCGCGATGAAGAAGTTTGCGTGGAAGCCTTGAAGTTTAAATTCGCGATAAGTGTTCTAAACGAGTAAAAGTTGGTTAGTTCGTGAGTGAAACACCCCAACCTTCTTAGAAGGTTGAGATCATTACTATTTAAATAAAATGTAGTTTTTTTTTTTTTTTTTTTTTTAAAAGGCAAATTAGTTTTATAAGTTTTGAGAAATACTTAAATAAATAAGTAGTGAGAATAATAAAATAAAATACTGATTTGGGCCCATAAAAATAAAAGAAATACTTTTAAAATAATTAAAGTTCTAAAGTTCTAAAAAGAATAATTCTTGAATCATAAATGCGGAAAAACTGAACTATTCCCTATGGCGAACCACGGTCACTTCTTGTCATTCGCCAACTTGCCCTTGCCTTTATCTTTACCTGAAAATTTAAACATTTGAGAGAATGAGTATATAAAATTATACTCAGTAAGAGACCCGTACTTAGTCTCCCTATGTGTTGTTAGTCTCTTGCTAGAGTCCTGCAATAAGGTACCACGCTCTATGGTGCTCCCGAACGCACGCTATCCAGTAGTCCCACCGGGACTGAACTGGGCTCTCGGTGATCCCGAAGGAGTCACCCTAAAGGAGAGTCGGGCTGTAAGTGATCCCGTCGAATCACGTCTCAGTAATACTCAAACATATATATGAGAGGAACTTAATGGACCCCTCGTGGTACGACTCTAACCAGTAGACCAACAGAACACTATAGGCTATACATGCTCATCATAAAATTAACATTCAACTCAACATACACAATCTCATAGATACATATAATCACATCATGCATCAATAATATGCATCTCAGGCAAAAAGGGAAAAATTCTCTTACCTGAAGATCCGCTAAAAATAATTCACTGGTTGACAGTCAATTCCTCCCAGTACTCAATCCCGAAGATTAGGGTTGAATCCAACACAACCCTAAGTGAAACAATTCACAGTCTCAGTTCCTCCAACTATATCCGTTCCTTCAAGAAAACATAGATCCACCTAAATCCATAATCTTTATTTATTCAGAATAGAATAGGCAATTAATGGGAGTACCATCTCAATCGATAATAGTCCAACTCACCAAAGTGACTCCACAACAAGGAATGGCTTGAACCAAATGAAATCAGCTCAAGTGGCTTGATGAAGAGACTCGGCTCGGACCTTGAGGCTTTACGGCTTACGTACGGACGAAGACGGCCCGCGCGGCTTGGTGAAAACGGACGCTGGCGGCTGGACGCGTGCTGCTCGGTGAAGAAGGACGCGTGGACCTGTGCGGCTGGAACTCGTGCGGCTGGACGCTGGCGGCCGGAACCCGTGCGGCTAGACGCTGGCGGCCGAAACCCGTGCGGCTAGACGCTGGCGGCCGAAACCCGTGCGGCTAGATTTGATGATAATGATTCGCGGCGGCTAGATTCGCGGCGGCTAGATTCGCGGCGGCTAGGGTTTCTTTGTGACGGCTAGGGTTTCTTTGTGAGGAAGAAGATGAATTATAACTATGGCAAGCATCCCGAGGGTGTATTTAATATGTAAAATACTAATAATAATAATAACATTAATACCATTATTATTATTATTATCTAATTTTCCCCAAATAACTCCTCTTTTCCTTCATCTCTTCCTATTCCTATTTAATTTTCCCTCTTTCCTCATTAATATCCCTTATAACATATCTTTCCTTAATAATTAATAATGATAACAATAGTATTACCAATTTTCAACCATTAACCCCACATCTTTCCAAAATACTTTATTTTCCACAAAAATTAAAACCATCTCACAAAATAACACCCAAAATTAATAAAATGATAACGAAATATCTTGAAAATTTTGGGGTGTTACAGTGAGGAAGGTTTCTTGTAAAAATATAACTACGCGATTAGGTTATTCACAAAAAGTGTTGTGGTTAAAGTTATTTGCTATATGGGGTTAAGCGAGAAGTAAGGTCTGGCTAAGAAAATATCAAATTTGATTCGACAGGGGTTAACGTGTAAGATTAAGAAAATGTCTCTTCCCTCAACACGAGAAGAGAAGGAAGAGGAGAACTTTTGTTAAAGTGTGGTGAGTGGTCTTCTTAAATGTTTTGTGGTTTCATTTTACTATTTTGAATGATAATTTCAAATGAGAAAGTGTTTCAAAAAGAAGCTGTGAAAGTGTTTCAAATGAGAAAGTGTTAAAGCTTGATTTGATGATAATGATTTCCATGCTATGAAATGGTTTTCAAACCATTAGTTGATTCCATGAGATGATGCTAACTTTTATGTGCACATAAAGAGTCAAGGCCACCCTAGGGTATACGGACCACATGGTGATAAGAAGCTGGCTTATGCATTGAAAGGAGAGTATAAAACTTAGTAGCCTGAGCGACAAGGATGAATTTGTATGTTCTCGGATGCTGTTGATATAGTAGTCAAATGCGAGGTAATGAGACCAAGCATAGAGAACGATTTGGGATCCTTGGCGAAAGGAATGAATGTTAACTAATGTGTATTTATATGAAATTTTTATGCTATAAATATGTTGAGCATAAAGAAAGGTTTATGTGAGATGAAATTATTTGATGTTATTTATGCAAAATGATGTTTATGAAAAGGTATTGCGAAAAGGATTTCATAAAACCTCATTCTTTTAGACATTCTTTCAAGAATTCATCTTCCAGGATCAAACGTTTAGGCCAAGTAGAGAAGAAAGGTGAAGGATTTACGGCGAGAAGACTCCAGACGTTTTGAAAATAGTTAAGCATTGGTTGTTTGGTCAAACTGTTGTAATTATGTATCAAACTCATGTTATTAATAAATTTTTTGGGAGGTATTTATTATACTTGGCATTTAGGTTAACCACCATTGCATTTTAAGTTTTGTTGATATTATAAATGAAGTTGAGAATAATATTTTGCGATAAGAAAATTTCAAAGTTGTAAAAAACTCACATCCTATTCCTACTACTTTGGCATTTTCGTTGATAGTACAGTTTAGGGTGTGACACATAACTACCTATGTATCTTAGAGATTCTATAAAGGTGATGTAATGAGGTGGTTGATAGAAAGAAAGAGGTGTAGATGGGGCGTGCACTAACTTGTTTTGCAGAAAGGGTGAAGGAAGGTTAATATTATAAGGCAAATAAGCTATACGACCACCTCTATGCTATATAGCTCACTAAACTAGCTTATGATTAAGACGTGCTCCTCTAAGAGTTAATGAACGCCACAATTTGGTCTCCTTTCGGGATCAAAATGACTAAGCCTAGTAAAATGAGGTAATCTAAAAGTGTTTACTTATACTACTTATAGAGCTTTGCGTTTAAGAACAGCAACCTCTCCACGTCTGTTGTCCACACTTGTTCACCTTTTGAGATACAAATGATGGAAGTTATCTCGCTAAGTCGAAAAAACTCTTCCTTACACATGTTAACCACGTCCTTGCTACTTACCCTCTTGGGTAGTTGGCGACATACACTGACCAAGTGATGAAAATAGTTGGGCTAACACGATAAACATTATAAGTAAACCTTCTTATCAAGCATGAATCATAAACCTAAACTACTAATAACTCAAAGACAAATGAACAGTAAAGAGATGGATGGATTGAAAAGGGTATAAATATACATTGTATTTAAAGAATGTAGGCCTTCGGCCATTGTACAATATAAACACCATATAATGTAAAGAAATACAAAAATGGAAAGAAAAGAAAAGACATTACAAGTTAGGGGGAGATGAGGATGGAATCTTCTTCACTCATACTACAAGCTTTCACTCCACATGTAAACACTAGTTCTTAAACTCCCTAAAAATGTTAGGTGTTAAGTGTTGTGATGAAATTAAGTTATTTTTTGTTATTGTTAGGTGGTCAAGAGAAGAGATTGTGGTTAATTGTAGAAGTTGTGGTTGGTGGCAAAAGGGGGAAGACCTAGGCGTTTTGGTGTTGGCTTAGGCGAGATGGAGGGTTAAGAATCTCTAAGGAAGCCATTATGTGCGTTTAAATAAGGTAAGTGGTAAGTGTATGGAAGTAGCTAGTCGAGGAAGCTTGTTGGAAGTCTCTTGGCATTTTGGCTAAGCGATTGAAGAAGATATGAGGTTGGTTTGCGCCATGCGAGCAAGCAAACTTAGGCGAGAAGAGGTTTGCAGCCAAGGTAATTAGAGGTTAGTTTGGCCAAAAGGCATTACTTTTGGCGAGGAGTTTTTGAAGGTTGGGCGTCTAAGGTTGGTCCTCGACGTTTTTGGTGGTCGATGTAATGGTTTCCAAGTGTCCTTAGCATGCAAAGTGATGGTTCATGCAAGCAAGAGGTGGCTAAGCCCACTTTCCAGACAACTCTATAAATATGCTCACTTCAGAATTTAATTTCTCTCAATTCTCTGGTGCAATTTGAGTGATTCAAGTTGGAGGAGCTTTGTCTATGAGTCTAGTTTCAAGTGTGGGGCTGTCGATCAAAAAAGATTAAGGGAAGGTTGAGTTTGATGAAGAAAATCACAGGAAGCTCGAATTTTGAAAGATTCTGAGCAGTGTTGAGTTTTTGAAAGTCACATAACTCAATACTTTGAATTTAAAGCTGAAATTTTGAGGTAAGATAGCTAACTAATTTATAAGCAAGTTTCAAGCATGAAGTTTTATAATTTGAGTCCTGGATATAGTTGATAGTAATTTTTCTAGAAAATTTTAGTGTTCTAGATTGTTCTTGAGGTTGGCCGAGCATCAGGGTGAAAAGGGTTATTCATCACGCAAGGTACGAAAAAGGGTTATTTTGGATGATTGGAGTGTCATGCGAGATGACCAAAATGCATAGATGGGCGACAAGGGGCACACATTAGACTAGACGATAGGTTATGTGCACGGGGTGTGTGTACGCACGTGCGTTGTGTGGTCAGGCAAACAACGTTTTGCAAAACCCTAGCACGTGATGAGGCTAGGCGTGCAGGACAAGCACTCGGCCAGACACCCTGATATTCTGCATGCACGCGTGCATGCCTTCCACCCATGCCTTGAGGCCAGCAGCGCCATGCACCCAATTTTGACAGTTTTAATGTTTTTGGAATTTTTGGAATTTTTCTGAGTAATTTTTTATTCTAGAAGGTTGATTTAGGTTTAAATCTTCAATTTTCAAGACAAGAGAGTATTGGACAAATCTATAGACCGAAAAGCTAATCACATACTATGAGTGACCTTTAAGTGTTTTGAAAATGATTTCTAAATTATTGAAACTCATTGTTAATATATATATGCTTCCAAAAGTAATTGTTTAAATGTCTAAGCTTGAGAAACTTCTTTGATTTCAAGACATAAGGTTAGAAATGCTTTTAATATGCCAAAGGTATTGAAAGGTAAAGATTTAAACATGAAAGCATGTTTTGCAAGCAAAGTTATTTGAATATGATAGTTTAAACATGGTTTGTAAATCAATGATATGAGATTTATGAAGTATGAGATTTGAAATGTTTAAGTCTATACCAAGCTTATTATGAGATACATATAGCAACCTTATGGGGGTATTATAGTTCTTGTGCACAAAGGTCCTATGGTGAGGGTATTCAGTAGATACCTAGCTTTTCCACCATTTGTGACTAAGTTTGAAATGAGGGCCTCTTCGGACGCCTAGCTTTTCCATCTCCTAGCTATCTACAGGATAAGGCACTACTGATGCCTAGGTTATACATCCTGTAAGTATCACATCACGAGATAAGGCTTCCATGTCTAGTTTCTCCATGGCAATTGTATATAAATCTTTATGGTATAGTAAAACAATGAAAGAGATTTAAACTTTTATGTTTCAAAAAGATGTTTTATATGAGCTTGCCTTTCTTTGAAGTTTGTAGAACTGTTTTACTCGAGCATATGTTTAAAGCATGTTTAATGAAAGCTAGTCACTCATTCGGCTATCCAACTCATGCTTTTCATTTGTTTTCAAACTTTTCAGATAGAGATTGTGGAACTGGTACCTGACTCAATTGTCGATTTGCTAGTGGCATAGTTTTCAGTCCCATTGAGTATGTGTTGTTTTGAGTTAGTCTTTTGGGTTGTATATAAGCTTGGAGTTTTGATTTTGGGTCTTTCGAGTCTGTTTGGTTTAACTCTGATGTTAGTTATTTGTATTTATGTCTATACCAGACTCATGATGTTTAGTATTATGGAATAAAGGAGTTCATCTTAGTAATGTTATATAGTTTGGTGGTTGTTGTCGTTTATGTTTCCGCTGTGTTATCCACTTTAAGTACAAGTAAGTTCGGGGTCGATAGTTGTCGCTGAGGTTAGATGCAATATTTGTTGTCCAATTGCCCATCTCTTGGGTTAAGAATAGGTGGCTTGGGAGGGGGTGTGACACCACAGACTGACCGGAGAAGATGAACATGTACTTTACAGATAGTGTTAAGGTCAATCCTTGCCACCAACTCTCTAGGTTTCTACCCACCTCTTCAACAAGGAGATATTTGCCTGTTCAAGTGTTTGGTCAATCTGTTCTTGATGGTGATGGAGGTCCTTATATAGGCATTTTCAACGAAAAATCTATCTTTCTGACCATGTCAGCACCGAAAGCTGTCCTTTAATTTTCGTCAAGTTACATCACTCCATCTGTCATTTTTGTCTTTAGCAAACTTTTTCTCGCGTGGTGATTTGGTCTTTTTGCGAGTTCCTCCGCTATTTTCTAGCTTATTCTTTTTATTAATAATCCAGTGTTTAGACACTAAAAATGGGGTAAATCAGGCATCAAGCTTATGTAAAGTGTATTTCTAATAAATTATGTATTTACAACAGAAACTACTCGTTTTGACACACTTACCACACATTTTGGTCTAATTATGCTACCTAAAAGGTCAGGATAACTTGCATTTCTACAAGTTATCACCGCATTAGAGAAAATTAAATAATAATGTAATTGTTTATTTTTTCCAACACCATGCAGGAATACCAATCCCGACGCCATTAGTGAAATGTCATTTTTGGTTGGAACTATATATGATGTTTCACTTAATGGCACTAAGGAAAATGGGATCTCCCAACATTTTCGAGGTGCGTCAAAAGATCACTTATCAAATCAGTTTTGTGTTCTGTGAACACAAAACCTAAAACGAAAAGGAAAAAAGAAAGCGACCGAGAGAGAGACAGAGAGATTACAGTTGTCGTCCATCGTTTTTCATCCGTCGTCGTCACTGTTGGAGTTCTCCACTGCTCACAATCCTTCCTCATTGTTCTATTTGGCTGCCACCGCTCTTAACCTAGGTTTGTTTTTTGTTTTTTTAATTCTAAAGTTAAAAAATATGTGTATTAGTGAATGTATATTCAAATTGTTTGCATGCGTAGAGTTTATTGAAATTATTTAAAGTTCTTTATTGTTTTAGTTTTAGTTTTAGTTTTAGTTTCAATAATTATTTTTAGGATTAGTTTTAGAATTTAGATTTTGAAATAGTTTTAGGATTTAAATTGTGAATTAGTTTTAGATTTTAGTATTGAATTTGAATTTGAAGTGTTTTTAGGATTTAAGATTGACTTTGAGAGTGAATTTGAGATTGATAAATAATTTGAATGTGTTCAGATTTGTGGGGGTTATATTGAATTTGAAGGGGGGTTATATTGAATGAGGGGGGTTATTCAATTTGAGATTGTGATTTAATTTGAATTTGAATATCAATACGAATTTCAATCTTAATTTAAATATTTGAAAATTTATGGAGTTATTTGTCACTAGTTTTGTTTATTGGAAATGTTAGATAGCTTGTAAAAGATTAAAGTAATTTGTGGTTGATTTGTTTTATGGCCATCCTATAGTTATGGTAGCCTTTTTAGGTCAAAATTAGTTTCTAACTTTTTAGTAGTTTTGGAGGTTTGAGGTGTTAGGTAGTTTAAATTAAGTATGTTGGAAGTGTAAGGTAGTTTTAAACTTAACTTTAGTGAAAGTTGGGAGATTGGGCATAGCGTATTTATGAAGTAAGTTGGAGCATTTGAGAGGACGAATATAAGACTAATCAAAACTATTCATGTTTTAGGGTTTGTAATGATGGGCAAGGGTTGGATGAAATTTAGGAATAAGTTATCGGTTGGGTACAGAGAAGGAATGTCCCATTTTTTTGAGCTTGCAAAGTATCACGCAGATAATTACGGACGAACAAGGTGTTCATGCAAGAGATATATGAACCTAATTTGGGACTCATTGGAGGGTGGAGAGAGACATCTATTAACCAATGGAACATCTCACTCTTATACAGACGAGTGTATCATGGAGAGCCCGTGAACTTGCATAGAGGTATACATTTAGTTTGAAATACTCACATTTGTTAAACGTTTGTTGGTTTTATGTCTACAGAAATTATGTCTTTTTCGATCGGTCTTCATGAAATAGATATGTACCTAAACTTGGACGATGTGTTAAATAACGCGGGAGGATCGTCTTCGATGGGCAACACTTCAGGCTAGTCTCGTTACATAAACACTTGAATTAGTAATTAATTTTCGTTTCTAATAGTGTTCTTTCGTAAATGACGCTCAACCCACTCCCACTTCCACTCCAAGGAGACGTTAGCACTCTCGAAACTTGGTGTTGAATAGGTATGTACAGCAAAATAGGAAGATCCCCATGTCAATCACCTCAGAAGGTGAGAAGCTTATCTCCCACACGCCGTTCGATCCAGCTGCACCATTGGTGTGTTAACACGAGAAACATTTCCAATGCATGCCTTTAAGTGGACTGATGTACCTCTAGAGTGTTGGGATTTATGTCCTAAAACTCGTAGATTGTAAATATAATCCATTGACCGTTATTAATAAAGTATTATTATTGTAATAATTGTTATTGATTAAATTATTAGTTTTGTCTTAATAACCCAAATTCAATAAACTAACATCCTAAGCTGTTTAATGAGTCTTGAACAGTATGTAGAGAGATATAGGGATCAATGTTCAAGATCAGCTTAAAGGGTCTATAGTATAGGGATAAGGCTGGGTACCTTATCCTGGTAACACTATTGATACGGCTCACTTTGTATTTGATACAAACGCAATGATCCAACGCGTTCGTGTAGTTGACATGCAAGTGAGAGTGTCCTATGCAATGAGTTTGCATAAGACCGGACCGCAAAATAGTAACCACTAGATGTAACTCCGTTAACTAGTTAGGTTTCTATTTCACTAGGATGACCTAGGTAACTTAGTCTTAATCTTGAGTGTGTTATGAAATCCTGTTCACGAGGGATTGTCCTTTGATTTGTACGGGTGAGAGTGGCCAGATCGCCGACTCAATAAGCTTATCATTTTGGGGACAAGACCGAGTGGGGAGCTGGGAACATAATTACACAAGATGGAATTCACTCCTTCCCTACTTTAGGGTAAGTAGATGAGTGTTCCTTTAAATGGTATCCCAGGTTTTGAACAAAGGGCCCTACCCTCTTTATGGCACGAGAGGGGTTTCTGTTTATTGGTAGGACCATAAACAAGTTGTTCATTGGAGGAGCACTGGTATTTAAGGATTAGAGGTAACCCAGGGGTAAAACGGTAAATTGACCCAGCTCAAGTTACGAACACTCGTGAAGGACTAACTTACTGTTATTGGTCTATATTCGTGGACACAGAAATATATCTACAGTGAGAAGAGTTCAGCTGTGAGTCTTTAGTGGAGTGTACACACAGTTAACGAATATTGATTCATGTGGTTAATGAGTTTAGCCAATTAATCTCAGATCGTTGTAGCTTCTGATCTGTAGGTCCATTAGGTCCCCTTCCTAGCTCGTAAAGGGCAATGAGATTTATTTATATTGGTTGTAATTTGAAATGTTCAAATTTACTTTGGGCATTAGTTTAATGTATAGTGATACATTACAATATAAAGTTTGTGAAACTTTATTATATAAATTTAATTTTGGATATGATTCAAAATTAATTTATGAGAGAAAAAATATTTGAATGAGTTCAAATATTAATTTAATGTGAATTGGATTCATATTAAAATTATTAATTATGATAGAAGCTTATATTTGAATATGATTCAAATTTAATTCTTATATTTAACTTAGCTATTAATTAATTGGAGAATTAATTAATAATTTAGTTTTATTTAATTAAATTTTATTTAATTAAATGTATAAAATAATATTGCATAGATATTCATTCAAATAAGATTTGAATGAAATATTAATTAAATATGATTTAATTAATTATATAAACCTATAAGATATTGGAGAGATATTTATTCAAATAAGATTTGAATGGAATATTAATTAAATATGATTTAATTAATTATTAACTAATTGATTAATTGTTAATTAATTAGTAGATTTGATAATAGAATCTCGTGATTCTCTCCTACTCTTTTTCCTGTTCCAAGAAGGAAATAGAGCTATAAATATCTAGAAGAAAACAGTTTTCTTTAAGCCAAGTTGATTAAGAAGAAAAAAAAGCTAAGCCTTTTTCTCTCTGCAAAAGAGTTTCTCTCAAATATCTCTAAATCTTTTCCCATCCCAATTGGTTCCCACAAACCAATCTCATCCCAGAGGATAGGAAGGTCTCTGACGGATGGTGTCCCCAATTCGGTGATTTGTAGATTTAGAGACGTCATCGAAAGTAAGTTCTCGTATCTTATCTTTAAAAGCATGCTTAGAATTTATTTAGAATTTTGATTCTAAAATTTTGCCAATGTACCGGTATTTTAAGATTTCCAAATTAAATTGAGTAATGGTTCTTTAAATTCTTCCGCTGCCGGGCTTTTATCAATTCATAGAGTACATCAAGGTGGTTAAGGGCGGCCTATGGGTAAGTTTGTAAATTACCTTACATAAATATTAAACCTACATATGTAGATGACTAATCCTTTAAGTATTTTTCTTTTGTAGTGCTTGTTTGTGATCGATTTTGAAGATTGAGCACTTACTCATTTTATTGAGCATCAAATGCTCAACACATGGAAGGAGTTCAGGGGAGACAACCACCGACATTTCAAGCATTTCAGCAACCTTGAAGAAGCACATGCGAACCCACCGTCGAGATTGATGAATCGTATGGTAGATTGGCACTTTCTTTGCGATCATTACATGACTCGACAATTTCAGGTGATTTATATTGTCTACTTTAATTTGACTTAGTAGTACTTCATTTTTTTTTTCTGGGCGTAACATTTTCATTGTTTGAATTTATGAGCAATCAAGGGACAACAACGCTGCTAGAGCAAAGTAGCCTTACAACTACAGAAGCAGATCCAAGTCGTTCCTTCAACGACAACATGAGCTCGTTGAAGAATGCAGTCGCCCAGTGGATTGTATTGAGTTGTTCAAAGAAACACACACTAGCAGAACTCACAAATTTATTTCACAGGCAGCAGCGGATGTGCATGTAAGTTTATGAAAACTTTTTATTGTACTTTCTATTTTAATTCTTATCTCATAACTTACAACTTGTATTGTGTAGAATCAAATGTTGGAACTCCAGTCCTAGCCCACCCTAGAGGGTTTTCAACTACCATTTGGGGATGAGATATGTGAGACTATTTTGGGTATGCAACAGAGCTACTCAGAAGGTCTTGGTTAGGGCCTCAATCCAAGTCCCGAAAGAGTATTACTTCCAGTTCTTCCTCTTCTTATGACCAACAGATGCACTCTAGAGAGGTTAGCGAACTGAAGGCTAGCCTTGAAAATGCAACCGCTTCATTGAAGAACAATAAAATAAGGAAGGAGGACTGTGACCGACAAATGGTAGAGCTTGACCAAAAAATGGATGAGAATGTTTAAAAAATGGAAGAAAATGCACAAAACATGGAAGAGATGGGGAAATGAGTCAGGCACAGAGAGTACCATAAACAAAAAGGGTACGCATTTTTAAACTTTTAATTTGTTTAATTTCTCCTATGTGATATACATCTAATTGCACTTTTATGTCATTTGTAGGATTGAAATTCTTTCTTTTGACATCCGCGACTATGTTTTAGGAGATAGGTGTAGTTTTTTTTTTTTAATGTAACTGTTTTGAACAATTTGAACAACAACTTTTATGTCATTTGTAGGTACGCATTTTTAAACTTTTAATTTGTTTAATTTCTCATATGTGATATACATCTAATTGCACTTTTATGTCATTTGTACGATTGAAATTCTTTCTTTTGACATCCTCGACTATGTTTTAGAAGATAGGTGTAGTTTTTTTTTTTTTTTTAACGTAACTGTTTTGAACAATTTGAACAACAACTTAATTGTAATTTTTTTATACATTCGGATTTCGTATTTAGTTTTATAAATTATAAATTTTATATTTTAATAATATATTATAAATTTGGTTTGTTGCCTTTCGAAGCGAAATCGAAAACAATACTCACAATAACCAAAAAATAATAAAATAATAATAAAATAAATAAATTATCTCGACGTATAACCTACGTTAAGATAAGGTGTTCCCCCGATGTCTTATCCATGACGTCAGGGAAAACTTTCCTCAACATCGTGTCAGGATTTTCTTATCCTTAACGCACAGAGGTGACGTGGAGCTTACTCCATTGTTGCGTCGACTACACGTTGGCATGGATTGCGTCGAGGATAAGTGATAACTTGTAGAAATACAAGCTATTGTGGCTTCTTACGTAGAATAATGTGATCAAAACCTATAACAAGAGTGTCAAAACGCGTATTTAATGTTGAGAATCCATAACTATTTAGAAATTCACTTTACATAAGTCTTCACAGGATGGTGAACAAAAAGAAGCTAGTGATTCACAAGGGAACTCGCGAGAAGACTAGGCAAAATGAACTCATATGGCAAGTACAACTTCTAGGAGAGGATCTACGTCATCACGTGAAGAAGATCCACTAGGAGACAAGAACGGTAGTTTGAGATGATGTGACTTGACAAGACTGCAATCGACAATGACATGCTTAGAAGAAAATAGTTTCCTACCCAAAGTACTTATAAAAAAAACTCCATCTCTACAAAGACAGAGGTGCATAAATGAGCCAAACCCTAGAGAGAGGTGGAAAGGAACCTTTCCACCGTCCATATAGTTTCTTCTTCTTCTTCAGTCAGATTGTAAAGTAAGAGCTTGAGAGTTTGAGAAGGGAAGAATTCATGTACCCCATCTCCACCTAACTTGTACTCTTTTCCATTATATTTTCTTTCCAGTTTTGCATTTCTATGTAATATATATTATTCATATTGTACAGTGGCTGAAAGCCAACATTCTTTGATATATATATTACATGTTTATACCTTTTCAATCCATCACTCATTTACTTTCCATCTGTCAATGTGTTATTTGTAGTTTAGGTTTATGATAAGTTATTGATAAGGAGTTGAGCTTATAACTTTTATCACGTAAGTTAAGTTATTTTCATTGCCTGGCCATTGTCAATCGTCAACTACTCGAGAGGGCAAGTTGCAAGTTTAACGCTAACGTGCGTAATGAGGAGTTTGGAGACAAACTCCACTTTGGCGAGATAACTTCCATCACTTAAATGCGATGTTATATAAGACTTATAAGTGAAAAATTTTAGATATACTTCATGTAATCAAGATTAGTCTCATGGATCCCGACAGAAGACTATGCGTGGCATTTAATGACTCTGATAGGAGCACGTCTTAATTATAATCTAGTTAAGTGAAATATGTTGTATCAAAGCTCTTGCATTGCTAAATCACCTTATAATGCGTAAACTTTCCTTCACCCCTTTCTTTTATTCAAGTTAGTTCGCATAACCATCTCACCATTTTATGCCTTCTTTATAGATTCTTTAGGTGTAAATTAGTAGTTATATTTTACTTTAGCAATGTTTTATATTTGTTTATTCTTTTATATCACCTAATTGATAAGTAGACTCTAGAACTAAGCTTTGATATCAATTCTCTTTGTTCTACCTTAGATCACCTAGGTAAACTTATTGTTTCGCTTATAATTAGGTGAGCATTAGAAAAACTTATATACAATAAGACTTAACATTTACATGATGAATAATGACACAGTGAGCTTCTCACATGCTATGATCATGCTCCATGACTCATCGCGTAGTACTTACATATACACCACACATTTCACAAACTTGTTAGGCTTTATGTCCTGAAACTCGTAGATAGTAAATATAATTCATTGACCATTATTTATTAATAAAATGTTATTATTATTATTTCAATAAGCGTTATTGATTATATTATTAGCTTTGCCTTAATAACTTAAATACAATAAACTAACATCCTAAGCTATTTGATGAGTCTTGAACAATATGTAGAGACATACAAGGATCAATGTTCGAGATCAGCTTAAAGGGTCTATAGTATAGGGATAAGGTTTGGTACCTTATCCCGGTAATATTATAGATACGGCTCACTTTGTATTTGATACAAACATAATTATCAAACGTGTTCATGTAGGTGACGTACAAGTGAGGGTATCCTATGCAATGAGTTTGCATAAGATCAGACCACAAAATGACCTAGGTAACCTAGTCTAATCCTGAGTGTATTATGAACTCCTGTTTGTGAGGAATTGTCATTTGATTTGTTCAAGTGAGAGTACTCAGATTGTCGACTCAATATGCTTATCATTTTAGAGACAAGACCGAGTGATGAGCTGGGAACATAATCACACAAGATGAAATTCATTTCTTCCCAACTGTAGGGTAAGTAGACGAGTGTTCCCTTAAATGGTGTCTCTGAGACGTGAACAAAGGGTCCTACCCTCTCTATGGCATGAAAAGAGTTTCTTCTTATTGGTTGAACCATAAACAAGTTGTTTATTAGAGGAGCACTAGTATTTAAGGACTAGAAGTAACTAAGGGTAATTTGACATAGGTTGTGTTACAAACACCTGTAAAGGACTAACTTACTATTATTGGTTCATATTCGTGGACACAGAAATATATCTACAGTGAAAAGAGTTTAGCTGTGTTGATCACATGAACAGACACATAACATGTTGATTAATGTGGTTAATGAGTTTAGCCAATTAATCTCATATCGTTGTAACTTTTGATCTGTAGGTCCATTAGGTCCCCTTCCTAGCTCATAAAGGATTATGAGATTTATTTATATTGGTTGTAATTTGAAATGTTCAAGTTTACTTTGGGAATTAGTATAATGTATGGTGATGGATTATCATATAAAGTTTATATTTTAATTAAACTTTATTATATAAATTTAATTTTGGATCTGATTCAAAATTAATTTACACTACTACAAAAACTGGCAATACTTGACGCTTTTATCTGTCAAGTATTTGTTTACATGACAATTTTTAAGAATCAAGTAAAATTATACTTGACAGGTAAAAAGCGTCAAGTATATAAGATTACTTGACGTTTTTTACGCGTCAAGTAATCTGTTGTCAAGAATAAGAGTGTTTTGTTTGAGATTTTTTAAATGTCGAGAATTTGTTTATTCTTGACATGTTTTGCATGTCAATACTTTTTTTTTCTTTCAAATGAAAAATTGTACAATTTGAAATACCCATATAATTATATTGCACCTGGTTTTGAAATCCAACAATGGTATACAACATGATCAATTGAACTATTTATGTATCTTGAATCAACCCAAACTTTCAATCAAATAACTAACAAATTGCCTATATATTATTGAACATACACATATAGTTGGTCATTACATACTTACAACATAGAAACATATTGTTCTTATTCATATTACAAAATGACTTATGAACATCGTTCTTAATCATAAAACACAAATTATGTGAAATAATAAGAAACAGAGACATCACCCTCCTCCAAGCACCACAACACTCTTAGATAACTCCAAACTTATCAAAGTCTCACCGATTGTTATCCTTAACTCCCTGAAATCTACAAAAGAAATAAGAATAACATTAAAACTAAGAACTTTGATAATAGAATTATGTCCATGAAATAAAAACAAAACGTAGGATCTCTATGTACTTCCATTTCAATCAGATTAAAGGTATGGTTACTCCCTACTAAGCCCATATCCATCTATTTCATGGATAAATATAAATATCTGCAATTTGTCTATAGTTTTCATATTAAATAATATACTAAAATGTCTTGTAATAAATGAGTTTCACAAGTTCAATATCAAATGAAGTACAAACATACCAACAGAGTCTGAGGAATCAACTATGATTGCATCATATTTTCCTCTTGGTGCATGCGGTAGAGATTCAACAGCTACAAAAATCACCTAGAGCACTTGTAATAGAATGTAGATTGTCTCTCTTTTTCATTTTTTACCAACCAGGGGGAAAATTTGATGTTACCAACCAGAGTATTCTTTGCAAGATGAACTTTGTGTTGATCACATGAACAGACACATAACATGTTGTAAAACTAACAAGCAACGCATTAAAAGTTTGTTAAACACATACTGAACAGATTTGTTAAAATTAAGATTAGCTAATCGAGAATTGAGTAGAAGTTCATCCAACGCTTTCAAATGTAGATTATGGAAGAATGAAAAAGATAAAGCAATTAGAAATTCAATAGAAATGCAGTTAAAAACTTTTTTTATTTAGTAGATTAGAAATACAAAAAAGGAGGTTACAATTAGTTTCACCTTTTTTTCCTTCTAATTTCTTCGTCTTTTTATTTTCATCTCCAGCCTCATGACCTCACCGACCCCCTTATTTTCTTTGTTTCCCACTCATCGTTCCCGTATGATTATGATAAAGCTATTTTCGAATCCCTAACCTCCTTCCTTCAAGATCCTTCTGGAATTATTAAAAAAATCACAACACATAATGAAATAATGAAAAGAGCTCCTCCATTGAATTCAAACTCGAACAAACAAATCATGCGTAACAATGCAAAGATTAAACATTGAGAAGGATCCATTGCTCAGCAAACAAACTGCAATTAGGATAACAAAATTATGAAAAGAAAAGCTTACGGTTGGGAGAACCAAACATCGTTCCCTATCTATTCCCAGTTGCAACTGAGGACACGATTCTATGAAAAACAATAATATGCAACGTAAATATTAAATAATAATGCGACAATGTGTCTATGTTTATATATTTAAAAGAAGGCTTGCAACTCAAATTTTCAATAGAACAATCATTGAAATCATTTTTTGTTGTTCCAAAACACTAAGGGTGGCCGAAAATAATATAAGGAAAAAGAAAAGAGAAAAAAAATTAGCAAGATGCTTATGGTAACGAGGGATAGAAAATCAAATATTATATCAATTTTCTGTAATTTGAAGCAGAAGAGAACAAATACCTAGTTTAATATTGCTTGCTCTGTCTCTGACCTTTCTTTGACAATTTATATTTCACTTCCTCATCTCGACGCTGCCTCTCCATCCTAACTCATACAAATTCAAAAAGCGGACACTACAAAGTATTAATTTCTTGGTGCATCTTAAATATAACTCAATTTCTTGTATTAAAAAAAATACCGTATGAAAACCATACATCAAAGAAACCTTTGACAATTTTAATCCAATAATCCTCAAATCCACACTGAATTGATCCTTTGTTACAAATCTAAAAACAAAAAATTAGGGGAAACAAGAAGAATCAATGAAAAAGTAGGGAAAAGTAAAATCAAAGAAGGAAGGTGAGAATTAGTTCAGTATGGTAAAAGTGGAAGTGGTTTAATCAATTCAGTATGAAGAATGATGGAAGTAAGAATTTAAAAAGATATAACAAAGCACACCACATGAGGGCAAAATAAGCGAACAACTACAAACTTAATTACCAATAATTCTCAAAGAAAATATTAAAGAGAGCATCAAATTTGGAAGCATCCTTCAAGATATATACTAACAAACAATAAAAAAATTTCTACCCTTGTTTAACGATCTGTTTTTCCTTGAAAGCAATCTTCTAAGAATTGTTGATTACTATAAATTAGTGAGAATGTTAAACATGTAGTAGAATGATGGCCTTTGTATACATAAGTTCTATTAGATAGGAGCTTAAGAACAAGACTTCAACGAGCATGCCAGACTATGAACATTTTGGCAAGTTTTGCCTTGTCAAGACATTCATGTAGATACTATCAAATATAAAAGGCAAAATACCAATTCCAGCCTACTTGGCTAACAAGTTTTGAATTGTCAATTATTGAAAATATCACTTCATTGAAAATATAGTCAATGCAAATACATTTGTTAATCATAGATTTCAAAAGAATCTCCAAATCGTACCTCCTATCCATGGCCTTTGAGTTTTTTTCAACATCCAAACTTAAGTCCTCAAGCTTGGAACAAGCTTCAAAGTCAATTATATTTCTTCGAGTTCTACAAACCAATGATTAAGAAATCAATTACTGCATATCAACCATGTGAGGAAAGAAACCTAAGGAATTGGACAGAGGGTAGAGCATAGAGGGAGACACAGTTAGGCTAATATTGAAAATGCAATAAATCCAATAATTACCTTTTGTGTGACAATGGAAGATTTCTATCAATTGCTTCATTAAATGAATCACTGAAAAGAATACTATCAAGAAAAACGTGATCATCATTGTCATCTAACTTAGTACTTATGCTGCAAAATCAACAAGAAAAGTGTAGAGAAATAAAACCTTCGCCGTTAAAACAAAGTTTATATAAACAATATTAGAACTCTATTTAATACAATTGAATAATCTTTGAATAAGAGAGACATCATAGAGTTACAGCGTAATAAGCAATCATTACAAAATTACTGTTGCACAACAATTGAGTATCTAACTACAACAAGACATATGAATAAGCAAAACACACAGACTTCCCATCAACATTTTAAACCACAAACTATTAAAATCACAACTATGCTCATGTTGATTTTAAAAGATATCTCGCTCCTCCCAAGCCAAATGTCTTAACATAATGCTTTTTTTTTTAAACAGAAACAAGCCTCTTTATTAAAGATAATAAATGAGACTAAAACTCAAAGTACAAGAGTATTATACCAAGAGCAAAACTCAAAGTCTTTACAACGAAACTTTGCACATTTTCTTATCTTGTATGCCATGTTAAGTTCTTAAACCATGAGGTTGTTAAGGATTGTAATCTCAAGCCCACAGTTTGTAATTTTTATTACCATCTCTTTCCGCTTTAATTAACCAAACCCTCTTTCCTACTATTTTCAAAACGTTACATTCTAATAAATTCTTTTAGTAATGCAAGACAGATAAGGAAAGAGGAGCAGTAGTGGTAAAAGGTACAAAACCAAAACAGAACGAAAAACTAAGAAGAAAACACTAGAAAAGAAAAAAACGAAACAAATTGGATCCTATTCATGTATAACAAATGAAACTATCATGGATTTTTTTTCTTTTATGAATATCAGAAACTAAGAATAGTTTGTTCATTCAAGATTTTGTTGAAATAACAGCTTGGGAAAAGGACAGATAATTTAGCACTAAAAAATAGTACAACGGACCCAACATTTTCATTCATCGCTACCCAAACTTTGGATGCAGTAATTAAATCTCTCTCTCTCTCTCTCTCTCTCTCTCTCTCTCTCTCTCTCTTTTTCTCTCAGTCTCTACCTGTTTTCTCAAGCATCATCTTCTCACTATCAGCCTAAGCACAACCAAGGAGATATCACCCACCTACATCCACAATGGTGAAAAGGGGTTTACTTTTCATCAAAGTCTGCTACCGCTGTAAAAATGTGGTTATAATAATCTAGAGCAATGAAAATTAAGCAACCATATGTTGCATCCACAATTGAATCATTGATGTCTTGTTTCATTAAATTAATATTAGACCTCAACGAACTTACCATCAAACTATAGAAAAATAAAGCTTCGAAAATGTCAAGTTCATAATTGACAAAAATAATTATAAAGAACCAAGAAGTTAAGCAAAGATGGACACAACTTATCAAAACCCATATGTATTCTACAATAGCAAACCAAAAACCCTTTGAAAAAAGTGAAATGAAGAGAGGAAATAGAGAAAGAATGATCTGGGTTGTTTCAGTGAGAGAAATTTATAGATACCAATTACAAGAGCGATGATTTTCGTACATGAAAGTCGATTCTTGCAGAAGCAGAAACAACAAATCGTTGCTAATGTCGTCGTTACCACAAAGCTAGGATTATGGAAAAATTGGGAGGAGCTGTTCTTCGTCCCTCGTTGGCAAATTTGGGAAAGTTACGAAAAATTTGGGGATAAATTTTTTTAGATAAAAGGGGAAAACTTATTTAAAAATAGGTAATTTTTTACCTTAAAAAAATGTCAAGTAAATAAAATTATACTTGACGCTTTCAACCTGTCAAGTATAGAAAAAAATTGAAAATTTATACATTTTTCCATTTATTTTATTATTCTTACGTTTCTTCATTTTTCTTGACAGTTTTTATTAGAACTGTCAAGTATATCAAAACTGCAGGCGTCAAATAATGTTATTTTTGTAGTAATGTTATGAGAGATATTTATTTTTAAATGTGATTCAAATTTGAATTAAATTAAATATAAGATATTTAATTTAGCAATTAATTAACAGTTTAGTTTAACTTTATTAATAAATTAACTAAATTAAAACTATAGGATATATGAGAGATATTCATTAAATATGATTTAAATGAAATATTATTTAATATAATTTAATATAATTTAATTAATTAGTTAATTTAATATTTTCTAAATTAATTGGATCTCATGATTCTCTCCAACTTCATGAATCAGAGGGAGTTACAAATACATAGAAGATAATAGGTTTTTCCAACATGAACCTTTGCATATTTGCGAATTCTCTTAAAGATTTTCTTAAAAGATTTTTCCATTCCAATTGGTTCCCACAAACCAATCCCATCCTAGAGAATAGGGAGGTCTTCGAGTGGTGGTGCTCCAAGTTTGGTGTTTAGCACATTCAGAGTCGTCAATGACGTAAGTCTTCTTTCTTTATAATTCTCTGTATAATTTATTGAAAGCATGTTTAGCCTTTAAGTTTTAGAAATTTGATTTTGTAAATATTTTACCAATGCATTGGTATTTTTAGTTCTCAATTAATTTGAGTTTTAAATGGTTCTGTAACAATGTGTTATTGATAGTTCAGGTCGTTGATAAGTTTTTTTTATAGGAAGTTTCGCTTATCAGTTTTATCGCGTTAGTTGAGTTATTCTCATCGCTTGGCCAGCGTAAGTTTTCAATTACCCGAGAGGGTAAGAAGCTATGACATGGCTAACGAGCGAAAGGAATAGTTTCTCTTCTTTTGCGAGACAACTTCCATCACTTGTATCCCGAAAGGTGAACAAGTGTGGGCACTAGGCACTGAGAGGTTGCTGCTCTTAATCGCGAAGTTCTACACTTCTCATAAGTGAACTCTTCTAGATATATCTCACCTAATCATTCTTAGTCATGTGGATCCAGAAAGGTGACCATGTGTGGCGTTTAATGACTCCGACAGGTGCACGCCATAGTCATAAGATGGTTGAGTAAGTTATATCGCATCAAGGTTATCACCTTGCTTAAGCGTGTTATAAGGCAGACATTATTTCACTCTTTCTCGCACACAAGTTAGTTCGCATATTCATTTCGCATCTATTCCCACCTCATTATAGATTTTCAAGGCACATGTAGGTAGTCTTGTTTAAAGTTCTTATTCTTTTATACGTTAATTTTTTATTCTTTTATACCGCCTAATTGAGAAGTAGATTCTAGAACTAAGATTTAATATCAATTTCCTATGTTCGACTCTAGATCACCCAGATAAACCTATTGCTTTGCTTATACTTGGGCTTAAGAAGAAATAACAAGGAAATTTGGGCCATGGGAAGAAGAAGTGAAGAAAAAGGGTTGGAGACAAAAGTGGAGTAGGAAACTATCGAGGAGTTTGAGAAAGAAAGTGACAAAAATAATCTATTGAAGGAGGAAATGCCCAACCGCAAGAAGGGAAAAAGAGAAATACAATCAAGGAGGTCTTGCGGGAACAAGTAAAGAAGAGGTCAAAAAGAAAATTGGGACCTCATCACCATCCATAAGACAAAGGATAAATCAAAATACCTCAAGATCAATTTATAATATGAAGGGGTTAAAGAAAGGGAGGTGATGACGTTGAAGACAAGACGAGGAGGAAGCTTTAAGATCGAAGAAAGGACAATCCCTTAAGGCTGAGTAATCCAAGGACATCTTGTTGCGTGCCCACTGCCTTGACCTTGACCTTACAATTTCAATCTTCCAAGGACAAATCACTCAAACTCCTCGCCATTCCAAATTGTTAACTCTCTCACTTACAACACTTTCAGACAAAACCTTCATCACCTACTCTTGACCTTAGCAAGTCCTTCAACGTATTTTGACCCGACAACACAAGCGAGAGTAGCTTCATCAGAACCATCTCCACAGAGACCTCTTTTAATGTTGTAACTTTAAAAGGATATGCTCAATTTCATCAATTATCTTATGTTATAATTATGCTTTGTGTAATTTTTATTTCTTTATACTTATGTTCTTTGCAATGAAAGTTACAAATTTTGGGGACACATTTATTCTGCGTTTAGTCTTTCTTATCGCAAGCTGCCCCCCCCCCCCCCCAATTTCCCCCGCTTTTTAGTATTCTAGTTTTCATTTGTTTTTTGGACATTTAACTTATTAAGGAAACTTACTTAGGAAATATATCTATAGTTTATTAGGCAACAAGCTTTATCTCAAACCTCTTTTGTAAAAGTTTTCTACAAATAATTTTATCATTCACTTTTAGCAATGAAAACAGTGCTAACCTCTAAATTTGGGGGTGTGCGAAGTTCACGCTAAAACTTTTGAAAAAGTTGTTGTAAAATCCTCTAGTGCATCCTTGAAAAATAAGGCATTTTAACAAAAGTTAAATCTTTAGGGTTTAGTTTATTTGATTTGGGTTATTAAAACAAAACTAATAATATAATCAATAACATTTATTGAAATTACAAATAACACTTTATTAATAACGATCAATGAATTATATTTACAATCTCAACAGTGTGGCGTTTAATGACAACGAGAGGAGCATGCCATAATCATAAGATGGTTGAGTAAGTTATATCACATCAAGGTTATCACCTTGCTTACGGGTGTTAAAATGCATAGACATTCGTTCATTCTTTCTCACATACAAGTTAGTTAGCATATTCATTTCGCATCTATTCCCACCCCTTTATAAATTTTCTAGGCACATATAGGTAGTCTTCTTTCCAGTTCTTATTCTTTTATACGTTAATTGTTTATTCTTTTATCTCGCATAATTGAGAAGTAGATTCTAGAACCAAGATTTGATATCAATTCCCTATGTTCGACTCTGGATCTTCTAGATAAACCTATTGCTTCACTTATACTTTGGCAAGCAGTAGAAAAACTTGGACTTTGTAGTTATGCAATGGAGAGGTACATAGTGAGTAATTTACATACAATGATCATGACTAATAACTTATCGAATAGACACACTAACGGAGAACCTACCCTGCATCTACAAAGAAAACCCAACCAGAATGCCCCAGATCCTTGTAGTGCATTTTTCTCCCACTAAAATGTTCTATTAAGTTAAGGTTTGTTGTATGAAAAATAGGATGAACCACGCAATAGACTCTAAGTCAAAGCCAAACTATGAGCGAGTCGTTAAACCGAGCTGAACTGTCTTTATATCGAAGTATTTAAAAAGAGACATTTTCAAGGTTGAGACATTTCCTTTTCCTTGCTTTTAGGTCTAAGTATTTAAAAAGAGATAGATAAGAATTACAAGTTAAGAAGGATCGACAGTGTCGTTAAGAGAAGCGCGATGTTAGTCGACTTCGTGCCACATCTCGGGCCTAGTGAGGAGGTTTTCTGGGATAGGATGTGATCCGTCACTTGCTAGAATTTTCTTCTCACTCTTTCCAAAATGTTTTCCACTTTCCAAGAAGAGATCGTGTTTCCCAAGCTTGACTTGTAGCCATTAGTCTGTTGTGCTAGTTTTGTTTTTTAGTCGTTAGTAAACACATGCCAAGTCTGTGTTTGTAAATATGTCAACGTATGAGAGTGTTAAACGTGTGTAAGAGTCTATGTAAGACTTATCTCGACGTTTGTTAATAAATGTGCATCACTTTGACTTGTTTATTATTTTCTTCTCTACATTTGTGTTATTAGCTTCCACTTGTTTTGTAAAGGAATGGTTTTGGAGGGTAGCGTCAACTAGTGTTGTCAAGTATCTAAGGACGAGATTTGCTAACTTCACGCCACCTCCTAGGCTCATAGTAGGTGGTCTATAAGGGGGTGTAACATAACCCAACCCAACCATTATTATTTGGAAAGGGTTAGCATGTTTTCCCGATTTATTGTTTTGTTGAACAACCTATTTATAGTCCAACAATTAAACATGAATCCCTCTCGTGCCAATGAGAGGGTAGGGTAATTTGTTAAAGTCTTGGAGTTTCCATTTAAGAGAACTAGCAGATAGATTTCGATTCCCAAATATGTGCCAAATAAATTATTGAATGCGCACCAAGTACTATTCTTAGTGGTAAGTCTGGGTCGAACTCAAAGAGCACATTGATTCCTCAAACAAAATAATTTCCAACTCGAGGTAACCAAATGGGGTTTTTTTAATTGAAATTAATTATAAACAAAGAGTAAATAAGAGAAATTCTATGTCAAAAGTCTAGCTTGGGTTATATAAATCTCAACCTACTCAAATAATTTATTCATCGAACTATCACCACTTATCGATATGCAACTTTCCCTTAACCAATTTAATTACTTCTAATAACTATTTTGTCCCAAGGTTCTTATTGTTTTAGTCCAATAGGATTAAGCATGCATAATTGAATTTTGCAATAACATTAAGATTACGAAATTCTTAGGTGGAATGCCTAATTTCCATGTTAGACATTGACATTCAATAAGTTCAATTCTAGATTGGTTAGAACAATGCTCATCAAAAGTAGATTAACAAGCTAATCTAACCTATTGCTCCTAACTAAATCTTATCAATTTGTCATGAGTAAAAAATTCAATATAAAGCAAAAGTTATATGTCCCCCATGCATCGAAACATATAACAAAATAGCATTTAAGTACAAAATTTAAACTTAAGGTTAAATCAAGCATGTTCAAATCAAAGGAACAACAGGAAATTTCTAAGAACCCAAGCTAGAACAAAGTACCTCAGCCTAATACATTGTCACAAGCATGAACAATAAACAAAGAAAGCCTTCAAATCAAAGGGACAAAAGACTGTATAAAAATCCTCTCTAGAGTCTCTAAACTTTTGTGTAACAATGTAAAACACAGGAGTGGTGGCTAGAGTGTAATTAAACCAAAAAACAAAATGGGCCTTTTACGTCCTAAAGAATGTCGCAGCATTGGGCCTTTCACGCGCGTACACCTTCTATCTCAAGTTCAGAGCGTTGCGGTGTGGGCTAGTTTCACGATTGCTGGAGCTCTCTGCCTTTCGATGTATCTTTTCCAATGTTGTGGCGTCAACCTTTCAAATTATCTATCTTTGATTTCTCATTTTGTTGATGCTCTAAACCTTCAGTAACGCTCAATTATTCTCAAAATGAACATTAAGGCCAAGAATGACGTAAATTGTGCTCAACACCTACAAAACCACGAAATAGAAGTAAAATACTATAATGGTGCCGATTTAAGCAGAATAAGGTGTTGTATTTTCAACACAATCAAGACACACAGTACTTGCCTTCAGTCGAGAAGCATTGAAGTCCATCTTGTATTATTAAGTTTTCAACTCCACACTCAGTCTTGTCCCTAAAATGGTAGGCATGTTGAAGCGTACTGGCTACTCTCACCCATATAAAGCAAAGGATGATTTCTCATGAATAGGATTTCATGATATACTCAGGAATAAGACTAAGTTGCTTAAGTCATCATGTTGAAATAGAAACCTAAATAGTCAACGTAGTTATGTATAATGGTTAGTTTTTGTAGTTCGGTCTTATGTAAACTCATTACATCTAATACCCTTACTCACATGTCTCTTACATGAAGGTGTTGGATCAATACGTTTGTATAAAATACAAAATGCATCGTATTCATAGTGTCACCAAGATAAGGTACCTAGACTTATCCCTATACTAACCCTTTAGTTTGTATCTTGAACGTTGATTCCTTATGTCTTTACGTAGTGTTCAAAATGCATAAGACATCTTAAGATGTCAGTTTATTGGATTTGTGGTCATTAACACAAAACTAATGCATATGATTCAATTTCTCTTATTCAAATAACCTCAATAACACATTATTAATAACAATAAGTTATTTACATTTACTATCTTCAAATTTTAGGAAATAAAATCTAACAAGTTCAACATTCTAACTTTTTTTACAACAGATTCTTTCTCAACTTGAGCTTGATTAAGTTCTTGTTTCTATTCAGTAAGAGTGAATATAAGCCTATGATTATCAGCAATCAGAGACTCAGTTCTCTTTTTCTGCACATCTATAACTTTCAAATCATCTTACCATATATCCTAGAGAGCTTGATATTTAAACTGTGTTTTCAAAAAGAGGTTCTGCTTAGCGGTGTCTATCATTTCTTCAGCACATGCATTAAACTAAAAAATTTCAAATATAAAGTGTCAAATGAGATGTTACTGACAAGCGCCTTAACATTCCCTCATAATCTCTACTGTCTTCAAACTTATTGTTACACATTGTCAACACATAGCCTTTGCTCCACTTCAAAAAGTTAGAACACTCTAAGTTGAAATTGTTGGGGTTGATGCCCTAATCTTGTGGTCTTATAGTTTGTAATTGTATATATTATACAAACATTTTATTTATCTAATAAAATAAACCGTTTTATTTTATTTGACATTTAGTTGCATTAACCCACAAAACCAATAAACTAACATCCAATGTTATTTTCTGTAACCTAAACATGTATGTGGAGACATACAAGTGGATCATGTTTAAGTGATAATCTAAATGGTCTATACTAGATGGATAAGGATCGATACCTTATCCCGATGACACTGCGAATACGGCCTGCTTTGTAGTTGTTACAATTGTCCAAAGTGCTACAAATGATTTGATCCTAATCATTCATGTCGAGACATTAGAGCATGAATATTCTATACAAAGAGTTTGGATAAGACCATACCATGAAAAAAATAGTCTCTCTTATTAACACCGATACTAGTTGAGACTACACTTCACCAAGATGACCAAAGGTGAATTCACCTGAATCTTGAAGAGTTGTGAACTCCTGCCTACGAAGGCAGTCCTTTGATTTGCATGGGTGAGAGTGGCCTATGTCGCCAACTCAATAGGCCTACCATTTTGGGGATTTGTTTGATTAGAGAGCTGGAAACAAAACTACACAAGAAGGAATTTACTCCTTGTCTATATATAGAGTTAGTAGAGAAGAACATTGCACCATGGTCAAAGGGCAAAAAGTTGATTTTGGGCCAAATGCCATTAATGAGCTCTATGGGTTAAAGGAAAATGAGATTGGACATGACATCTTCAAAAATCCTAGATCTCATCACTTAGAGAGTGCGTTGATGAAGGTAGCTTGGTCCGAGACAAGTTGGGATATCATGCCAATAAGAAAGTACCAGCTCTTTCCGCACAATTTAAACACAGGGGCTAGTATCTGGTGGGTGTTTATGACAAAGAAATTTAGGCCAACTCGTCATGACAGCACAAACTCCATGAAAAGAGTAATGTTAAAATACTGCATCATGAAGAAGATTGCATTGAACATTGGCGAGATAATAAGCGAGCACATCATTTCATGGGTCAAGCATCCTCGCGGAGCAAGACCCTTCCCACACTTAATTGAACAATTGTGCTTAAAGAAATGTCCGACGTTAGAAAAGTTTCCTCAAGTGGAGGTGAAAGATGGAATTTGGTCACCATCATCCCTTCACATCATCACCATCCATGAAAATAAAGAAGAGTTAAAACACCTTAAAACCAAAGTAGGGTGTAAAGAGGTTGAAGAAATGGATGAGGATGCTGTTGAAGACGAAGATGAGGAAGAGAAGATCCTACCAAAACACAAAAGGCAAGATGAGGAGGAAGCCTTAGGATCAAAGAAGGAAAAATCCATAAGGCTAAGGACTCCAAGGACATATTCTCGCAAAGTCCTAAAAAGAAGAAGAGAAGGCACGCTGGCCTAACATCTACCCCACAATCCAATTCCTCCAAGGACAACATTTCTCAAACTTTCGACAAATAAAAAGTCAACTTTCTTCCAAAATATCCAAAAAAACCAACTCACAAAATCCAAATCGCCTACTTCCTTCCAAACAATCCAAAATATTCTTTCTTCATCAGGGCAAGATGTAAATAACACCCTTGCCTTTATTGTACAAAATACAAACAGAACCCCAATAACCCCACCACAAGAGAAAAATCGTCAATCTCTTGTTGCAGACCTAACCAACCAAACTAAATCTTTGAGCCCTAAGCTGACTCTAAAAAAAAAAGAATCTCTTGAGAAGATTGTTAATGACCCACTTCCAGGGGACAAAATAAACCCTATGATAGCTAGGGAGATAAATCTTCCTTCACTGTCAAAACCTATCACAAAAACTTCCTTGTAGAATACCATAGTAAATGAGGCAGAGAAGAAACAAATGAAGAAGATGTTGACGAGGACTATATCTTCAAGTTCATGGATGAAGGGATCTGTAAGGCAATGGAGAGAAGATTTGAAGATATGATCCAGTGCTAGAGTGTTTTTCAAGAAACATAATTGCGATTGCAGAAGCACGTAAGTGATCTAGAATTGAGAATGGGAAACACAACTGCATCTGCTAAGGCACATCTAAGTCAACAAGATGAGAAAATAACAGAGCTTACAGCACAAAATAGAGAGCTCCAGACTGAACTTCTTGGAGTTCGCAAGCAAAATGTGGCTCTAAACGTAAGAATAGAAAGACTGACTAGTCTAGTTAAAGTTTTGGCGAAAAGATGTGACACACAGTTCAATGCCTAATGGGATATCAACATATGTTGATGTGTGCTGCAATCCCAATGCCTCATGTTTCGTTATGCTTAACAAATCCTTTAACGGGTTTTGATTCGACAATGCAAGCGAGGATGAATCCACCACAACCTCCATCAGAAACTCCATCACTGCCGCAATCTTAAATAGGTTTGTTAAAGTTCTAAATTCTTTTGTATATTTTCAATATTTGCCTTGTGTAAATTATTTTTCTTTGTTATTATGTTTCTTACAATACAAGTACATATTCTAGCACAAGTATCACATGTTATGTAAGACCCGTTTCTAATTTGAGTATAAGAATTTAAAATCTGGTTAAGAGTTTTAAAATTTTACCTTTTAGAATAGACTAGGCATTTTGAAATAAGACTTCACGTTAAGAAGTAAAATTCGGCTAAGTATTAAGAAGTTGGTGTCTGAATAAATCCGCAAAAAGGATTAAGCGATAAAATATTTTATTGTTAAGTATAAGTTTTTCGATTTAGAAGTTAATTCGCGAGAAAATTTTGAGAAAAGAAGGCTTTGCAGTAGGATCTATAAGTTTAAACGCTTTCAAGAGAAAGAGTCTTCACGTAAGTTAAGAAGTGAAAATTTTGACTAAGTGTTAGACTAGGCATTTTGAGTAGTCTTCGAGAGAAAAACCAAGTGTTTTGCAGAAGAAGTCTATGAGGAAGCCTTGAAGTTTAAGTTTCTGATAAAAGTTCTATGCGAGTAAAAGTTAGTTAGTTTGCGAGGAAGGTTCTTGGAGTAAAAATGTAACCACATGATAAGGTTATTCGCGAGAAATGTTAAGTGGTTGAAGTTATTCGCGGTATGGAGTTAGGCAAGAAGAAAGGTCTGGCAAAGAAAATGTCAATCTGATTTGATAGGGGTTAACATGTAAGATTAAGGATTTAGGCATGACTGGGTTAGATATTAACTTTACACGTGTAAAGTTTTAAGCAGGACTATCAAATTCAGAAGAGTTTATGCATGACTAAGTTAGTCTTATGAGCTCTATAAATAAGAGGACTTGGTCATTAAGTAAGCACAAAAGATTTATTAAAAAAAAAGCTAAAATGCTACTGTTTTGCTTTGGCGAGAAGAAGAAAAATTAAGTGTTAAGTGTTGCAGTGTGTTCCACGCGAAGGCTCCGCAAAAAGAGAAGGAAGAGGAGGATCTTTGGTTGTGGTGAGTGTTTTTCTTTCAAAGTTTTGTGAGTGTTTTCTCTCAAATCAATTTAGGTTAAAAAGTTTATTATGATTTCTCTTTACTGATTTGAAATAAGAATTCAACTGAGAAGTGTTTCAAAAGAGATTTATATGAAACGCTTATATGTTTTCAAGCATGATTATGATTTCAATACTATAAAATGGTTTTCAAACCATTAGTTGTTTCTATGAGATGATGCTAACTTTTATGTGCACATAAAAAGTCAAAGTCACCATGCGGTGTACGAGGCTACATGGTGATAAGAAGTTAGCTTATGCGTTGAAAGGAGCGTACAAAGCTTAGCGGTCTGAACAACAAGGATGAATCTGTATGTTCTCGGATGTTGTTGATACAGTAGTCTAAATGCGAGGTAATGAGACCAAGCGTATAGAACGATTCGGGATCCTTGGCGAAAAGAATAATTGACTAATGGGTGTTTATGCGAAATGAATATTGATGTGATTCACTAGTTAATCTAACTTTTTTCTAAAAATGATTACATACGTTTCCATATGTTTTGCGAAATGAAGTGTTTATTGATAAATTGATTTGTATTGGGATTTATGCTTTGGTGAAAAGGATTTATCAAAGAGCATTACAAAAAGGATTTCATAAAACCTCACTAAGTCTTTTAGACTTACAATTTAAAAATCTCATCCTCCAGGAATAGGCATTTAGGCCAAGTAGAGAAGAAGGTTGACGAGTGTGCAAGGAATTGAGAAAGCTACCAGGCGTTATGGAGTTTTAGATAAATGTAATTTATTTAGTCAAAAGGTTGTAATTGTATAATCTTATCAAACACATGTTATTAATGAAGTGTACATTTTAGTTATGTTATTTATCATTTTTGGTGTTCAAGGTTGACTACCGTTGCGTTTTAAGTTTTGTTAATAATTTATAAGGAGTTGAAAGTAAGATAAGACCAGTTGCAAAGTTTAAGCTAATTTGCATCCGCTCTACTTCCTGTGTTTTGGTTGTCTTGCGGTTTGAGGTGTGACATGTTAAGTTTTCCTTGTCGCAAGTATAGCTTCCCACATCTTATCACTTTAATTTTTCTAAGTGTTTCAATGATGGCTTCAGTGCAATAATGCGAGATAAGGTTTCATTTGTTATTTGGGCATTTAATTTGTTAAGGAAACTTACTTAGGAAACATTTCTTTAGTTTATTAGGCGAGCAAGTTTTACCTCAAACCTCTTTTGTAATATTTTTCTGTGAATAATCTTATCTTTCATTTTTAGCAATGAGGACATCACCAATCTATAAATTTGGGGGTGAGCGAGGCTCGGGCTAAAGCTTTTGAAATTTTTTTAAAATCCTGTATGGCACCTTTGAAAAACATTGCCAAAAGGCGTTTTAACAAAAGTTAAAACATTGCCAAAAGTTGTACAAATTTGAAAAAAATTGTATTCATTCATTCAATTAAAATAACAACTCCTATGTTGCCTCCTCTCCCAAAAATAAGAAGCATAGCTTCAAAAGTAAAAACTCGAGAGTTGAGTAATAAGAGGCGATAAGAGTTATAGTTGGGGAGAGAAACGAACTCATAGAGTACCTATGATTTTTCACTCAACGCCAAACTGTACATAACTAAATAAAAAAACATTCTTTCGCCAAATAAAAGGATTCAAAACTCTTTGGAAATTTTAGCCATTTCTGCTTTTGAAAATAAGATTTATTGTAAGGAATGAGGAAGGGTATTATGAGGAAGGGTATTTTGAGTATTAAGCTTGTCGTGTTTTGAACCTAGAAATATTTTCATAGCAAGGAGTATGTGATGAGAGTAGACTTTGAATAACGAATGAAACTTGATTGCGTTTTGAGAAACTTAGAAACACTAAGAAGAAGTTAAGTCTTTGAAGAGGATGGTGCTTGAGGACAAGCATGATTTAGAGAGATGCATGAGGACAAGCATTATTCTAAATTTGGAGGTGTGATAACTTGTAGAAATACAAGTTATTTTTGCATTTTAGGTAGAATAATGGAACCAAAATGCATGGTAAGTATGCAAAAATGTGTAACTTATGTTGTAAATACATAATTATTTAGAAATACATTGTACATAAGCTTCATGTCTGCTTTACCCTATTTTTACTGTCTAAACGCAGAATTATTAACAAAAGAATAAGCTTGCAAATCGCAGAGAAACTTGCAAAGAGATAAGGCGAGAAGATAAAATCACCATGCGAGAAGAGGTTTGTTAGAAGACAAAAGTGGTAGTTGGCGTGATGTGACTTGACAAAAAGAACAGCTTTTCGGTGCTAACATGGTCAGAATGATAAATTTCCTGTTGAAAGATGCCTATACAAGAAACTCCATCATCATCAAGAAAATAGCATTTCATCATCTTCTCCGGTCAGTCTGTGGAATGAAAGCCTCAAGTCTGAGTGAAGAAGATCTCATTCCTATCTCCCCCTAACTTGTATTATCTTCTCTTTTCTTTCCAGTTTTCTATTTCTTTACATTGTATGTATTCATATTGTACAATGGCTTAAGGCCTTCATTCTTTAATATAATGTATATTTATACACTTCTCAATCCATCCATTTCTTTACTGTTCATTTGTCTTTGTGTTATTTGTAGTTTATTTTTATGATTCACGTTTGATAAGAAGTTTTGCTTATAATACTTATCGCGTTAGCTAAGCTACATTCATCACTTGGGCAGTGTACGCCGCCAACTGCTCGAAAGGGTAAGTAGTAAGGACGTGGCTAACACGCACAATCAAAATTTTTCTCAACGTAGCTAGATAACTTTCATCATTTGTATCCCTAAATGTGAACAAGTGTGGACAATAGGCACCGAGAGGTTGTCATCCTTAAACGTAAAGCTCTATAAGTAATATATGTAAATACTTCTAGATATGTCTTGCTTAACTAGGCTTAGTCATTTAGATCCCGAAAGGAGACCAAGTGAAGTGTTCAGTGACTCTGAAAGGAGTACCACTTAATCATAAACTAGTCTAACGAGTTATATCGCATTGAGGTGGTCTTATAGCTTATTCTCCTGATAACGATCTTCCTTCACTCCCTTCCTTAACATAGGTTAGTTCGCTCAATCCTCCATCTCGCCATAATTTATTCCTCTGTGCATGAGTCTCTAGGTGTAAATAGGTAGTTATGATTCTTTTTATATTCTTTTAACTAAATTGTCATAAGGTCTAGTTGACAAGTAGACCCTAGAACAAAGCTTTGATATCGATTTCTTGTGTTCGACCTTGGTTCATCCAGGAAAACCTATTGTTCCGCTTACACTTAAGCAAGTAATAGAAAAACTTGCACACAACACGAACTTCAAAATAGGTGGTGGGGACATTGGAAGCATTTTGCATGCAATGATCATTCTCATTCGCATGATAAAGAGAATATTTGAAAGCCTTTTGCATGTAATGATCCGTATTTAATGACTTGTCGTCATACCACAAACATGCAAACCAATAAATAAGTCTGTTTGCCTCGATAATAGGCAAGTTTTTAGAATATTGTTCTCAACAACAGTACAACTTATTCCACAACAAATCCCATGAAACACAATCCCAATTTCAAAATAATCACTTTCCAAATCAAAAACATTTTGGGTGAGAGTTTCGTGATGAAAACCACAAGCAGATGCATGGTAGGCAATCAAGACCGTAAGTTCAATGTCGAATGTCCTTCGCTATCTGGAGGGAAATAAAACAAAACATTTGAAGGTTTAGACGAAAACAGCTAGTGAGTGGGATTTTTTATTAAGCACTTTAAATAAATCAAAATCGTGGTATCGCCACATTATCATTCCTCAAAACAGGCATAATAGAAAATATAAATCAACTATTTCACATTTTATCGCGTTGTATGCTTTTCGCATGTTAGGTGTTATTTCATAGATTCATTTTGCACAATTAATTACGTTTTTATGCACCTTCTCCTTGGCTCAAGCGTTTACCACACTCTTTTGCCAAGTTCTAGCCATGCGTTGAAAGCACAACGCACTGGTAAGTATCATTAATTATTTTACCCTTAACGTGTCTTCCCATGCAAGATCACATAGTAAGTAAAAGGACATCTCATACCAGATCACACAATAGGTATGAGGCATCCTAATCAAGATCATACAACATGAATAGGGCATTCTATTTCAGATCACATAGCAAGAATAGAGCATTCTATTCCAAATCACATAGCAATAATAAAGTATCTTATCCTAGTTCACATAGCAAGGATAAGGCAACATATTACATGGAGTACATAGATCATCTTATTTCAACTTTAACAAACCTTGTGCATTATTCAGAAATCACAATTTCAAGACATAACGTCAACATCAATTTCAAGCATTTACCATAATGTAACACCAAACACAGAGAGGATTAACGAGGCAAAAATAATAGGTGTGAAAGAATGTATTGGTAAAGTCATCAAAATCAAGCAATAATACGTTAAAAAATGAAATGGAATGAAACTTGCTAAGGGTAGGATGCTTACCAAAATTTACCTTGCTAAAAAATTGTTTTTAAATTTACCCTTACTTTTTACTTTAGCTCGGTGGTAAGTAGGGGTGTCGAACCCAAGGAAATGGTCGCAAAAAAAATTCTTGAAATCAAAGATTGAAAGAAAAGTTATTAGTAAAAAAAGGAAAGCATAAAAAAAAATGTAGAGAAAATCAATTTACCAAGAATTAAGGAAATTTGAAATGCAAATTCAATCCACAAAAAAAGTAGAAATTAAATTCTATCAGAAAAATGAGGCGAGGGGCAATGAGCGTTATTCAATTCTTATCATCAAATTAAAAGAAATATGAATAACTTTTGAGTGATTCTTGTAAGAGTCTTGATTAAGATTAAAAAAAAAAAAGATAATCACACACAAACATTTATTGTATATTCTTGCAACAACAACTCAGACCTAATTCTTGTTCCTATAAAGAAATCAAAGTATCTTTCATACTTTTTAGAAACAAATTGTAATAAATATTTAATTGAATTTAATTGTGCACATAAAATTGATGGAATTAAATTCATAATTTGTCAAGAACAATGGTGATTTATCTAAGCAGTAAGACAATCAATCTTCAAAATTTGACATGTTTGATTACAAGCAAGAAACAAATTGAGATTTCTTGTAGACAAACATAATCAAATCAATCTTGCACTTTTATTTTTTAAAGATAATGTATCTTGCATACAAATTGATCAATCAAGCACAAATTCAAGAATCAATTTGCAAATAATACTTGTAATTGAAAGTAAGAAATGTTTCTTGATACAAGAAAATTAAAGATTCAATATGTCTAATTGAATGAAAAATACAAGAAAAAATCTCCTAGAAATTGAAAAACCCATTGTTGTTTTACCTCTTATATGATTAGCCCTCCATTGGAAAAAGATTGTTGGAAATTAATTGAGGGAAAGAAAGGCAGAATGGAGAGGAAATTTTCTGAAAAATGAAAATTGGAGAGAGTTTTAATGGAATTTGGAGTTGATTTTGTGAATTGATGGTGATGAGAAATTAGGGGAAATTGGGGTTTATATAGAAAAGGAATTAAATAACAACTCACAAGTCTCAAACTTGTAACCTCTAGGACGCACGCGGATGAAAATGTTGAAATATTTCTAAATTATTTCTGCGTTTGGTGGAGTTCAAACCAGTGATTTGGACCTGGATTGCGTGTGTGGCAGGCTGACGCATGTAAAGCTTTTCTTCAATTTATTTACCAAAATGCCTTTGATCTTTGATTTGATCGTTCTCCTCTGTTTGAAATCTGTTTAAAGTGATTTTCGATGCATTGAATTTGTAACGGAGTCTGCACAAAAATATCAAAATAATGAAAGGTCTTTAACTCAGATAGCCTAAAATTGTATATCATATTACAAGATTGACCTAAATTTCTCAAATTTTTCAGAAATGTCTTAAATTGACTAATATTTTACGTAAATATAGGGCTCAAATAACCATTTACCCATCTTTATTATTAATAATATATTAAAAAATAGAAAAAAGAAAAAGAAAAGTGGACCATGTTTAAGATTTGCATTTATTAGATATTCTAGGTAAATATGGTAAGTGATTAAATTATATTATAGCAATATTAATAATAAAAATGGTCCCTTAATTAGCTTTCTTTTTATGAATTTGTTTAAAAATTCTCTCCTTCTGATTTTTCTCACTATCCAATCTCTCCCTCCGTCCATTCTTTTTTTCATTTTGCATTATTTTTCATATAGTTTACGTAATTATAGTATATATTGAATAATATGGTGTATATTTTATTAATGAAAGGTTCTTATATCAATTTATTATGTATTTTATTTAAATATTCATAACTTACATAGTAAATAATACGTTATGTTTGACATAATATTGATTATGTATGAAAGTTATTTATGTTTACAGGAATATAAATGAAAAAAAAAATGTGATTAGTATATGTAATATATGCCATTAAAACATTAGTTGTTCTTTGGTATATGTAATGTTGAGTAAAACTGAATATGTTTGCAATGTAGGGACTTTGATGAAAGAATTAAAGATTCAGGGAATTGTATGAAAAAAATGGTTGAATGTTAAATTGGTTTATGAATAGTACATATGAAATAATACATTGTATATTTTATGAATGAAAGGTTATGCTATCAATTTGTTAAACTGATTTATGTATTTTATTTCAAATATTCATTTTATATGTAATAAATAATAATTTATGTTTGAAACAATAGTGATTACAGGTATATTATAGTATGTATTGTTCATTTAAGGTTAGTAAGAATTTATATTTTGTATTCGAAATACACTATGGTATATTGAGTATATCGAAGATAACATCATTTATGTATTATTGAATATATGAGATAGTATATATATGTAACAAATCAAATAAGATATATGTATTATGACAGGAAGATGAACTGAACAATAAAAAATTAAACAAAATAGGAGGAACATGACCAGAATATATGCTACGAAACTGAAAAAGAAATAACAAATTTTGTATTATATGGGCAATATGTTGTTCAACGTTCGGATGTTATTATATGGTAAACCCATTTAACAGAGTTGTCATTCTTTATTGCTATATCTTTCTTAAGACATTCTATAGGACCTAAGCAAAGATATATATCAAAATTGTTCAAATGAATAACACTACCAAACTTGGATTTAAAGACATTGGACAATTCAGTATATGACATATGTTCATCAACTAATATTTCAGACACACTATAACTAACGTAATTGTTAGTTTTGTTGAAAAAACCATCGAAATAGACTGCAATACTGGTCATCCTGACATAAAAATATTACAACTATATGTTATTAAATAATATAATTGTAAATACGATGTGGTATATATAATAAATCATCAAATAAAACTATTATATTTTACGGGTAAATTAAAAAACTATTATAATTGTAAATAAGATGTGATATATATATAATAAATCACATATACAACCTATTATATTTTGCGGGAATATTAAAAAACTAGTATAATTGTAAATAATATGTGGTATATATATAATAAATCACATCAGAAAACGATTATATCTTTTGGGTATATAGTTAATTTAGAATAAATATAAAGCGATGATATATAAACTGGATATTCTAGTTTACTACTGTTTTAATTATGTAGTATACAATATAATAATGAAAATTTACCAGTGCGAAATTCGGATGACTTACGGTATAATATGTGAATTGTATATGTGTATTATATGTGTGTTCTTGTAATTAATGGAATGTAGAATAATGACAATAATTGAAAAAGAATACTAATCGGAAGTTTAGTGAGAACGAAAGGATAAAATAAAACTCCGATCAAATATGACAACGATATTGAAGGCTATGAAATCTATGGAAAAAATGAAGGTTAATGTGAATGATGTTGAAGGATGAAGTAAACAGTATTGAAAATTAGAAATTTATGAACGAAAGGTTAGAAGGTTAACATGATGGAGATAAAGGGTTGCTGGCGATGATTAAAAATTGGATATAAATTTGTGATGGAGATGAAAGATTCTTCACGGTTATAATTAATTTCCATAGTTTTCCATATTAGAATAGATTTTGTTTTATACTTTCTTAAAAAACATTCTCAAATTATTACCCTAATAAATATACGCATTTATATAAGGAAGCTATGAAAATCATAATAAATTGAAAGTATTTTGAATAAGGAAATAGTTTAAATATTATTACGAATATAATATATAATTAATAATGATTATAAGGTTAGTATTGTCCAAAAATTATACGAATTCCTAATTAAGAAAATAATTTATAGTTTAGGACATTTGTGAAAATTCATAGTCAATTTAGGCTTTTTGTCTAAATCTTTCAATAATGAATATATGTATGCTATAGGCTGAGAATGGAATTGTTATTAAGGGGTCTAGAATTGCCCCAACAATCACCATTTCAAGACATAACACCAACATCAATTTCAAGTGTTTAAATAATTAACATCAGACGCGGAGAGGATGCTTTCACAACCTTCCTTCTCCTATGAGGTCATTTACAAATTCTTTTTTTCTATTTATAGTGACTTGTGTTTTAAAGTTGGAAAAGAACAATGGAAAATCCCATGGATCATGGTTTCAAAAGAATATATTGAGGAAAAACACATTTTAGAAACACTTTTTCGTTTGGAAAACATTTGGTAAAGAAAACCACTCACAATCACAATCGACTAGCTTCCTAGACCAAAGTCTCCCTTACAGTTCTCGAAATCCTCGTCAGAAATGAAGCTCGTTCTGCATTTCTAATCCTTTGGTACCTTTCTAGTTACTTCTTAACACAATCAGGTAAAAGCAACCTCAAATGACCCAAATTCCTCTATTAATAAATTTCTTCGGCGAGCTTTTCCATGCTAAAATGATTTCCCTAACCGACAATGAGAAGTGGCTCAATCTTAAAACTCCACGTGCCTCTATCAATCCCTTATCCTGAACTTGGATTAGGTGTGTGAAACCTAAAAATTTCTTAAACTTTTGAAATTTGTTAAGCTTAGTCAAGGACGAGAGAAAATGAAATTTATGGGAAAAAAAGAAAGGTAAAAATACTTGGAAAGTTTAGGTTTGAGAAAAAGAGAAAAGTTGAAAATTTTGGTTAAGTATCAAAGAATGGCACATTAGGCATTTAGAGATTAGTGTGGGCAGCCAAATGGGCCATATAACCTCTAAATGATGTTTGTTGGACGGCCAAGGGAAGGGAAAGAACCTTTAAAGAGGTTAGCTTGCGTTTAAGGTTAGACGATTGGACATGGAATAGGCGGCCAAGTAAGGAGATAGCCTCCAAAGAGGTTATCTATGCGTTTGAGCAAGGGCTTGGCGACAAGATGAGAGATTGTCCACGCGAGAAGGCTTGTTAGGTGTTTGACTTGGCTAGGCGAGAAGGCAATGGAGGTTAGTTAGGCATTTAAGGCTTGTCATTGGACGGCCAAGAACCACAAGAGGAAGAGTGCTAGGCGAGGAAAGCTTGGATATGCGAGGATGGTTATCTAGACGTCCAAGGAAAAGTATTGAGGGGTTATGCGACCAAGGGTATGTGAGAGGGTCTTAGAGGTTAGCCATGTGCTTGTTTGTGTTTGGACTTAATAACTTCATGTGTATATATTGAAATTGCAATATGTCACTAAGTCAGGTCATTTCGAGTGATGCGCTCACCGTAACTCTCTGTATAGCATGCTTTAATTCTAGGCGATAAGTCATGGGTCATGATCATAGCATGTAAGATGCTCATTATGTACCTCTTCATCGTGTGATACATAAGTCCTCATTGAGTATAAGTTTTCCTACTGCTTGCCCAAGTGCAAGCGAAACAGTAGGTTTCTTGGATGATCCAGGATCAAACACAAGGAATTGTTTATAGACATTAGATCTGGGGTCTTCTCCTCATTTAGGCATTATGGTGATCAATTAGAAAGAATATAAAGAAATTAAAACTGCTTCCTTACAGCTAGAGACTCATGCACAAAGAATAAATTATGGCAAGGTGGAAGATTGAACGAACTAACTTGTAAACGAAAAAAAGGTGAAGGAAGGTCTTCGCATTATTAGATGATTAAGTAATGCGAGAGCCTTGGTGAGATATAACTTACGTAATTAGTTCATGATTAAGGCAACCTTCTCTCGAAGTGTTTCGAAGCCACACTTGCTCACCTCTCGGGATGCAAATGATTGTGCTTGATTAGGCGAGCTATATCTAGAAGACTTTGCTTATAATACTTATAGAACTTCTCGTTTAAAGACAGCAGCCTCTTAGAGCCTAATGTTCGCACTTGTTCACCTTTCAGGATACAAATGTTGGAAGTTATCTCGCCAAGGTGGAGTTTGTACCAAACTCCTCCTTGTTTGCATTAGTCTTATCCTTGCTAATTGTCCTCTCGGGTAGTTGGCGATTGACACTGACCTAGTGATGAATATAGCTCCACTAATGCGGTAAGGCTTATAAGCTAGACTCCTTATCAAAGACCTATCATAACTGTAACCACTAATAGCACATTGACAATGAAAAGGCAAGAAATGATGGATTGAAAATGTGTAAACATGTAATAGATGCATAAAGAATATAGGCCTTTGGCCATTGTATAATATGAACAACATATATTACAATTAAGTGCAAGAATGGAGAGAAAGAAAGATGAAAATATATTACAAGTTAGGAGAAAATGAGGGAAGGACTCGTCTCTTGCTTGAACTCTCTGCTTTCAATTGGTCTATTTGGGCCCCATTGGCCTTGGTGAAGATGAAGTACTTGTATAGGCTACTTTTCAGCAGAAAACTTATATTCCTCTCAGCGTGTCAGTATGACTCTGACATTGTGAAGTCACGTCATTCCAATTATCATTCTTGTTTTCTAGTAAGCTTTCCTCATGTGATGACATGTTTTTCGCTAGGTTGTTAATCCCCACGCGAGTTTCCATCACATAACCTCTGCGTGAGATGTTCTCCGTGATTTTCTCCTTTCTTCTTTTCCCATTTATCTTTCATTTAGACATAGTAATTGCGTAAAATAGGCATGGTGCTTATGTAAGTTGTATTTCTAAATATTTATGAACTTATAACGTGAGTTACACGCTATGATCCTTTTCTTATGCGTTTTGATATCATTATTCTAATAAAAGAGGGTATAATAACGGGTGTTTATACACGTTATCACCATACAATTGTATCAAGTACATGGCATGATTAGGGCTTTCGGTTAATGTAAGTCCAAATGTCTTAATCATGTCATCATGCATTTTATGGTCAAGAAAGACGTGGAGGAGTTGTTGAGGTGTAAACACAGGCTTAACAGGCAAGTCTAATCAAGATTAAGTGTCAACTTAATCTCATGCAAGGAACTCTATAAATAGCCCAACTTCAACAATGAATTTCTCACAACTTACTCGTGCAAAATTACTTAAATTGGTCTTAAAAGTTTAGAAATTGAGTCTAGTTTGTGAGAGACGGCTACTATACATTTTGGATTCAAGTAAGTTTGCATTTTGATTAAGAGAAGTCGAGAAGGTCATTTCTTGAGTGAATGTGAGCAAGGTGCACTTCTAGAGGGCTACAGGACTCATTACTTGAAAATTTTCTTTCCAAATTTGAGGGTAAAAAGTTTAACTCATTCTAGAGAATCTTTGTAGAATGAAGTTTTATCAAAAGAGTTATGGATTTTAAGTTATGATTTTTCAAAGTTGGGTTATGATTTTGAAAGTAAAACAGTGTCCTAGGTAGTGGGAGAGAGGCTTGCATGTGTAGGTGAGATGGACGTGTGTTTTAGTCATAGAGGTTCTTTTGGGTCAGGTTGCACGCATGTGACAAGGTCATGGCACAGCTAAGCGACAAGACATGCGCTCAGGCTATGAGCATTACCCTACCTTAGAGGTTAGCACGGCGCACAAGGTGTGCGGGGAGCACCAAATCGCCCAAAGTTGTGAGGGTAGGTGGCAAGGACGCGCGCGGTAAGCAGATTGTAAGGTTAACAAGGTTTATGTCCTAAAACTCGTAGATTGTAAATATAACTCATTGATCGTTGTTAATAAAATGTTATTATTGTAATAATTGTTATTAATTATATTATTAGTTTTGTCTTAATAACCCAAATCCAATAAACTAACATCCTAAGTTGTTTAATGAGTCTTGAACAGTATGAAGAGACATACAGAAATCAATGTTCGAGATCAGCTTAAAGGGTCTATAGTATGGGGATAAGGCTGGGTACCTTATTTTGGTAACATTATGGATACGACTCACTTTGTATTTGATACAAACGCAATAATCCAATGCGTTCGTGTAGTTGACATATTGTAGCCACCTATTTTTATCCTACACATATATATCTTTTTTAAAATACTAATATTAGTAATAACGACTAAACTTTTTATTTATTTATTTTAAAAAGGTAAAAATTTAGTAATGACATAATATTTCATTTTTATTGTTTTAGGAAATAAAAACAAATCCATTTATTTTAAATAAAATCTTTTAATATCTAACAAATTATTTAGTTTTAAATAAAATATTTTTTAAAAACTTATTTCTACTTATTTTAGGAAAAAATTAAATTAATAAAATCTTTGACTTGTTTATATCATTTTACGGAAAAAAGAAAATCAATTTTAAACAAAAATCTTTTAACATCCATTTAATTTATTAATTTATTTTTCACAAAATCTCAAAATATCTCATTTAATTTATTTTAGGAAAATGAAAATTTGTTTTGTTAACATAATATCAAATTTGATTTTATTCTTATTATTTTTTCCTAATTTGTGGTACACCACGGGTCTATAAATAAGGACACTTGTCATTTGGAATAGGAGAAAAAAAAATTTCTTAGAAAAAAAAAAAAAGACTTCTTTAGAGAGAGTGCTTAGCAAAAATTTTATTATTTAGAGCGAATCTCTGCGAAAAAAATATAGCAAAAATGTGAGTTTTTTTATTTCTTTTCGTTACTTTATTGTCTCTACTTTTTTTTTTTTTTACTTTATCTTAAGCAAATCAAATCCCATGTTGAAATAAACTTAGTTGGAGTTTGCATTTGGTAGGGATTTAATCCCAAGGATCCGCACCTCATACAACAAGTAATTTCTTTGGAATTCGAATCCTTATTTTTCTTTTCTTCTCTTTTTAAAAGATAAAGAGAAAGAAAAGAACATACTTTTTTCTTTTATCATCATTTAAAAAAAAAATTCTTTAGTCTTTTTCTTCTCTCTAAAAAAAATAGGGAGAAAGAAAACGACATAAGAAAAATGTTCATTTTTTTTAATCCGTATTTCATTTTTTTTTAAATCCCAACTCTTAACATTTATTTTCTTTTCTCTAAAATATAGAGGGAAAAAATGAGGATAGAGAAAATTTTATCATTATTATCGTTATTGTCATTATTATTATTATTATCAATTTTTTTTATTATTATTATATTTTATTTTATTAATATTACAGTTCTTTTTTCTTTTTACTTGTTGTTGTTGTTCTTATTATTATTATTATTATTATTATTATTATTATTATTATTATTATTATTATTATTATTATTATTATTATTATTATTATTTTATTATTATGATTATTATTTTTATTTCCTTTATGGTGCCGTCACACCTCTACCTTTTTTTTCTTTATTTATTCATTCCTTTTTTTTTTCATTCCTTATTTTATCTATTTATTATTATGTTTCCTGTCTTTTACTTATTCACATTATTATCATAATAATTATTGTTATATGCAATTAAAGGTAACTCTTTGTATTTAAAAATTTTAATGTTTTAAAATCTTTCGAATTTAAAATTCTTTATGTCTTAAAATAAAAATACTTTTTAATCATTTAGCAAATTTGTCTATAATGTTATAAATGTTTTATGTTTTTCAAAACCTTCAAATTTAACCTATGATTTTATAAGGTTTCCTAAATCAGTCTTTTCTAAAAAACTTATATCGTTTTCCTTAAACAAAAATCTTACGACGGAATCTAGAAACTTTGGGAGTCCGACTTTCTAGAATTCTTGAGGTGAGGAATCACATATTTGGAAGTCCAAGATATGATCCTAAGAAAAAATGAATTTAATCAATGTTTTTAAAAAAATCTTTATTCAAAGGCTAGCCCATGATAGATTTTGAGAAATCGTAATAACTTCTCATTTTTCTTAAGGTGAGAAACTTTTCTCAATATATAGTCTAATTAATGGAATATTATTCCACTTATTTTATGAGATCATTGCTTCAAATATTGGAGTAATGAGGGGTGAAATAAGACATTAATTTAAAAATAAATTAAAAAGTATTTTTAATTCAAGATTTGAAATTTGGCCACCGTTTTTTTTCTAAATGGGTGTTGTGAGGTGCTAATACCTTCTCCACACACAAATGACTCCCGAACTCAACTCTATTTTTCGCAGACCATTTTTTTTAACAATTGATTACTTTATTTCGGTGTCCAATCACACCGTAAAAAAGATTGGTGGCGACTCCTATTTTCTTTTGAAAATAACTCTTTTGAGGAAGTCGGTCGCTTCGCTTCGTCTCGATCACGTGGCGACACATACGAGTGAGGGTATCCTACGCAATGAGTTTGCATAAGACCAGACCGCAAAATAGTAACCACTAGATGTAACTTCGTTAACTAGTTAGGTTTCTATTTCATTAGGATGACCTAAGTAAATTAGGGTTCGTTTGGATTGAATTAAGAAAAAAATGTTTTCCAAGAAAATCATTTTTTGTTAAACTCTTTCTTAAAAATTGTTTAAAATACACTTAAAAATCTATTTTGAGTGGCTTCCAAACACTTTAGTTTTTTTCAAAAGAACTTATTTTCTAAATTAAACACTTAAAAATGTAGTTCAAACACACCATTAGTCTTAATCCTGAATGTATTATGAACTCCTGTTCACGAGGGATTGTCTTTTGATTTGTCCAGGTAAGAGTGACTAGATCACCGACTCAATAAGCTTATCATTTTGGGGACAAGATCGAGTAGGGAGCTGGGAACATAATTACACAAGATGAAATTCACTTCTTCTCTACTTTAGGGTAAGTAGATGAATGTTCCCTTAAATGATGTCTCCAAGACTTGAACAAAGGACCCTTACCCTTTCTATGGCACGAGAGGAGTTTCTGTTTATTGGTAGGACCATAAACAGGTTGTTCATTAGAGGAGCACTGGTATTTAAGGAATAGGGGTAACCGAGGGGTAAAACGATAAATTGACCCAACTGGTGTTACGCACACTCATGAAGAACTAACTTACTGTTATTGGTCTATATCCCTAGACACAGAAATATATCTACAGTAAGAAGAGTTCAGTTGTGAGTCTTTAGTGGAGTGTACACACATTTAACGAATATTGATTAATGTGGTTAATGAGTTTAGCCAATTAATCTTAGATTGTTGTAGCTTCTGATCTGTAGGTCCATTAGGTCCCCTTCCTAGCTCGTAAAGGGTAATGAGTTTTACTTATATTGGTTGTAATTTAAAATGTTCAAATTTACTTTGAAAATTAGTTTAATGTATAGTGATAAATTATAATATAAAGTTTATCAAACTTTATTATATAAATTTAATTTTAGATATAATTCAAAATTAATTTATGAGAGTTAAAATATTTGAATGAGTTCCAATATTAATTTAATGTGAATTTGATTCATATTAAAATTATTGGTTATGAGAGAAACTTATATTTGAATATGAATCAAATTTAATTTAAGTTAAATATAAGATATTTAATTTAGATATTAATTAAATGGAAAATTAATTAATAGTTTAGTTTTAGGAGTATTTTTAAAAATAGCCAAATAAATTAAAATATTTACAAGTTATAGCAAAATTTTGGATTCTATTATTGATAGTTTTCTATCACTATAGCATATCAATGACTATCAGTGATATAATTTACTATAGGTTGTAAATATTTTGTAAAATCTACTATTTTTAAAAATTTTCCTTAGTTTTATTTAATTAAATTTGATTTAATTAAATTAATATAAATCTATAAGATATTGGTGAGATATTCATTCAAATAAGATTTGAATGAAATATTAATTAAATATGATTTAATTAATTATTAACTAATTGATTAATGGTTAATTAATTACTAGATTTTATATTTCTATTAATTGAATATTTTTTAAATTAATAGAATCACATGATTCTCTCCTACTCCTTTTGTTGTTCCAAGAAGGAAAGATAGTTATAAATATATAGAAGAAAACAGTTTTCTTTAACGAATTAATCAAGAGAAAAAAAACCAATGTTTTTGCTCTCTGCAAAAAGAAAATAGTTTCTCTCTAAACATTTTTCTCATCTCAATTGGTTCCCACAAACCAATCTGATCCCAAAGGATAGGAAGATCTTCGACAGGTGGTGTCCCAATTTGGAGATTTACTTTGTAGATTCAGAGACATAAACAAGTAAGTTTTTCTTTCTCTAATCTATAATTAGAAAGCATGCTTAGCCTTTAAGTCTTAATAGGAAAATTAGTCTCTTAATTATTTTTGCCAATGTACTAGTATTTTGGGATACCTAAATTAAATTAAGTAATGGTTTTGTAAAATCATCCTTTGCCATAGGGCTTTTATCCCTTCAAGCACGCAGCAAGCCCCAGGCCATGCGTACACGGCCAGCCCCAGGCCATGCGTACACGGCCAGCCCCATTCACCATGTCAATGGACACCGTTGCTTACTACGTCTTTCGATTTACTCTTTCAAAATGTTTTTCCTCTTTTAGGAACAGATTGTGGATCTCTGCATGCTGAACTTACTACTGTCAGGCCAACTTAGTTTGTCGTTATGCAAGGGCATTGTTTTATTTAAAGTAGTAATGTGATTGTTTAAGTATTTGTAACTTCATGTTTATTTATTTTCCATGATATGTTTCAAAAGATTTCTTATGAGCTGCACTACGAATTTCAAAGTATAATTTAAATGTTTATTTTAATAAAAGACTTTCGTTGTTTAAAAGTTTTGCAATTGTTCATGGCATGTGTCAGTGGAGGTTGTTCTGGAGGCGAATGACTTTGACTGACATCACTCCACGTCTCGAGACGAGCAAGCAGGTGCTCGGAGTGGGGTGTGACAAGGCAACTGGATCAATCAATCGTCAACCTACTAACATCCTAGGTCACATCAATGTTTGTAGGTGAAGTAGCTCAACTTGTCTGTTTGTTCATCACGCAACCCTCTACGCATAAAGGTCTCTCGTTGTATAGTCCTTCGTCACATTCCATTTTACCAATAGAAGTTTCTTCATGCATCATCCTCATTGCAAGGCCTTCATCGCATTAGGATATGCGATCAGGGCCTTACAACAACACTTTCAATAATAGCAATCTTACTCTTATGAACATAAATTCTCATCGCATCAAATCATAAACACAACAATCAAAATAAATTTCACCCATTTCATTCATCAGGAGGTTCATCACTCACCGCCGAGACTTGGGATTCACTTCACCAACGTCTCACGATTCAACCTCCTTTAGATATGGAATTCACTTTACCTGCTTAGACCTGAGATTCACTTCCACTAGTGTCTTGAGTTAAACTTGGGATTTCCACCAGTGTCTTGCGATTGGTCATACAACACCACATGTGCATCTCATAGTCATTGCAGTCAACAAATGAGAAGTGTTGGTTCAACAACTTACTTTCAATGCAAAACATTACATTGATATCAATCATATGACAAACATCAAACATAAAATTACGAAGGAAATACTTTGCAATACAATCATTCATAAAACACTTCTTTTATTTAGAAAAACAATAACATTGGCATCTCTTTTACTTATAAAAGATAATTTATAAACATTAACTTATTTATAATAAAAAAATCACTCACGAAAATACTTAGCCTCAACTTTTTTCCCTTTTTGCTTCTCGTTTTCTCTTCTCGTCTAGTGATTCCCTCAACTGGTTTTTCAACACTAGGCACCTTCTCTTAACAATTGATCAAAACGTTTAGCATCTTATGCTTCCTTTTTTTTTTTACCTCTTTGGACCTATTTATAGTGACCTTTTAAATCAGTGGGTTATTTTCACCTTTTACCCTTGTCAAGAGCTACAACTCATTAGGCCATGCAACCAACATAATTTCGACATGTTGCCAATTATCACTTCCGATTAGACATTTTCCTTAAAATGCTAACCTTGTCTTCTTGGAATGCTTAACTATTTATCCCCTGACTCATTTTTCAGAAAAAAAACAGAACATTTACTTCCCCTCATATGGTTGTCTAGTCACCTTATATGAATGTCCATCCTTTCAATCAGAACACCTACTTCATCGCAATAACATTTAGGCGTAAGTACTTCTCCCCCATTACTACATAGAACGCCTAGCTCTTTGTATCAAACATGTGCCTCTTCCTCGCAAGCCAATCCTATTGCGTTTTCCTTGTTTCAATGCAACAGTAGACGCAAGCATTTCTCCTCACGTTAGCTTTCCTCAAATGCATCCTTCATCGCAAAATTCCCCTTATTTACACTTAGCCAAAATAACTCTTCTTATCATGACTCCTCGATAAGAGCCTCACAAATTCATAAAAAAAAGGTCACTCATAGAGTAACGTTTGCAACCTTTTAGAGGTTGATTTGTAGTTTGATAGAATTAAAACTTTGACAAGTGGTCTTGACACGAATGTCTTTAATTAATCATGACAATCGAGATGAATTTCTTTTGGAGCTACCGAATGTCATTCAATACAAATCTCTTGCTAAACAACAATCTTAAAATCCTTTAAATCATAGGTTTGACATCTAAAAACAATAGGTAAAACAAAATTTAAGCAAACCCTTGATTGGTTATTTTAAAACTATCTAGGAAAAGTTAAAACTTCATCCAAAACTCTTGCATACAGTAACATAACAATGAATACAACAAAGGTAGGAGATAATGGCAACTCGTGGATGGTTGTGCCAATAGTGAAAAAAAATGATATGTGAGAGAGAAATAAAAAAGATGAAGAAAAAAAAAATTATCCTCGAACCAACAACCTAAACTCATAGTTATCTTGTCTAATGGATTTATCATCCTCCCTTCGATATATATCGAGATAGGCAAAATTTCTCTAACCTCACTCTCTTCATTTAACTTGCAATTTTCTTCCTTGGTATCAGTGAATTGTCAAGAGTTTGAATCCTATGACGATTTCTGCATGAAAAATGTCTTCTATTAACAAAAAAAAAAAAAAAAAAGTTACTAAGCTACAACCATATTTATACACTTTACTAAATTGTGAGACACACTCTACTTCCTATTCAAATAATAAAAAAAGGATACAGAAGAAGTAAAAAAAAAAAAAAAAAAAAGATACACCACGGTTCCTATTCAAATTCAAAATGTACATTTTCAAATTTTGAAATGCAATAATTGAAAAATGGGAGGATTGAAAGAAGAAAAGAGGATAAGAGTGATGTGAGTGATGGAAAAAGAAGCATGTGGGGGAGTAGAGAAAGAAATGTTCCATTGAATGGATTCCATGTGTTGAAGGTTTAGGGAACTATAAGATAAAAGGAAGGGATATAGAGCTGGCTCGTCAGATGCCTCTTAAATGCATATGCAAATATGCAATACAATATATTTTTTTTCTTTTAACATTGTGATGATAATGATATTACATCTCTTACACCAATCTCTTAGGTTTGGTGTGTATGTTTTTTGTATTGGGCCATTGTGTTTTTGTTACTACATGCAAATAAACTAATATATCACATATTTGGGATCTATATCCCTTCCCTACTCCATCTTCGGAACTTCTTTTTTTATTTGTTTTCTTCATCTTCTTTTTCATTTATACATCCTTCCTCTACTTCTAATGTAACCTTGCTTGTTTTTCAAATATTTTTCGTCTCCGTTCTTTGAATGCAATTGGTTGATAAATCAATTGAATGGTACATACTCTACTGATCTTTTGATCATTTAGATATGAATATGCCATATTTTAATATAATGTATCTAAAAACTCCTTTTTGAAATATGGAATTATTTTGTAAAATCACAAAAATTAGTTTTTGAAATACTCCGGAGAAGAAGCAATATAAAGTTGTTGTCAAAAGCATTTTAGTTTTTTTTTTTTTTTTTCTTTCAACTATAGTGAAAGTAAAGGGCAAAAAAAGAATCTCCCAATGCAGTTTTCTATTTTCCATTTTGTAACCAATAAGGGAATATATGAGAAAGAAATGAAATTTCGATTGTATAAAACTGTGATAAATGTTGAAATTAAGTGAAAATAGCTTATAAATAAACACCTGTTATCTCTTTTTTAAGTTTGAAATTTTGATTGTTATATTTGTAAGAATAACAACTTAAATTTCATAAAAAAAAGTAGGAAAATAATTTTATATGACAAAATTTTGAAAAATATTTATAAATATCATAATTTATGTGTGATAGATTACAATAGAAATCTATGTATCTATCATAATACAGATAAACACCTATCGAGATCTGTCATATATAGATTAGATATGTTGTATATTTAAAAATAGTCCAAAAAATTATTGAATTGTCTTTGATTTTATTTAGTATTAAACTTATTTAGAATTAAACCAACAAGTAAGTTTTAAGCATTGAATACATTAAAATATAACGTAAGGAATGTGCTGCGAGTCTTTGTTTCTTTACACCAACTTCATAAGCACAGGTAGATTTAGTATAGTTTCAGGGGCTCAACATTATGCTCTTTATACGTATAAACTGAAATAATATCAATATTAACAACTAGTTTAGTGGTAAAATTGTCATTTAGTCTTTTCTAAACTTGTTATTCAAGTCTTACTCTTTACATATTTTTTTCTAACTTAAAAACCTATAGTCAACAAATTTTTTGGATTGGTTACCGTTCATAAGGTCAATCTCCATCGACGTACTCTTTTTGCTATGACTCTAACTAAGATCAAACATTGTGAGAACTTTTTTGGAAATATATAATGATGAGTTTTTTTTTCCGGAGGAAACACTTTTCTCTATAAAGAGCATCATCACACTCAACTTATTAATGTCTTATTTGGAGTAACCATCTAAAAATCTCAATTTATATTAAAATAATATTATATATCTATACAACGAGAGATTGTTATAAATAAAAAAATATTGAAACTATTTACACAAATGTAGCAAAAAAAATTTAGATAGGATATAGAGAGTTGGATGTATCTATTTAACCCTCAATTAATATATCGAATATGCTAAATATTGTTTAACATGTTTCAAAATTTCTTTCAATTAAGTTAACTATCAACATTTCATATTTAGCTAGCAAATGAATTTTACGGATCTATAAATGTATAAATGTTAAGTTGGAGCATTTTTAAAAATAGTAAAATAAATTAAAATATTTACAAGTTATAGCAAAATTTTAAATTTTATCAATGATAGAAATGGATAGACTTCTATAGTTGTCTATCAATCTTACTGATAGAAGCATATCAGTGTCTATCAATGTCTATAAAGTTTTGCTATATGATGTAAATATTTTGTCAAATTTGCTATTCTTTACGATTTCCTTTTCAGCTTTAATCATGTAAAGTTAATTAATTAAAAATTTTAGTCAACCAATTTTAATTTATAGCTATAGGTCTCTTCACTTTATACCATGAGTTGCATTCTTATAAGTTGTGATTAGTTGAGTTCATGAATATAATTATTACAAGCAAGTTGATCCTTCACAAGTTGTTTGTAAATACAATTGATGAGTTTCTCACAAACGTAAGTTCATAAATCAATCAAAATTAAGATCAAGTGACATATAATCCTCCTTAATCTTATCGAGTAATTGGTTCATAAAAAGAAATTAATTATTTTGCAGCTCAATCTTATATAGACTTCTTGTCTGAAATATATATCTCACTCACATGTCTTCCCATGATTAATTTAGATCAAATTGTAATAATTACAAAATGAATAGTATCTATAGTGACTACATAATCCACCTTAATCATATACCACACATACATTCTTTAGTTGATTTCTTATAGATATGAAAAGTGGTACCTCTAAATAAAATAAGTTATTTACTAAAGAAAAGAGTTAAAACATAAACTTTGAGCATCATATCGAATTAAACTTTAAACTAAAATTATATCATTTAAACTCTAAATTTTCATCCTTTAAACTCTCAATTTTATTTTAAATTTATTTTATTTAGATACACTTATTAAAACTTGAGGTTTATATATATATATATATATAAAGATTTAAAATAGATGTGAGTGGAAATTGGTGTAGCGGTCTGCCTAGTGCCTATAAATAGATTTAAAAGAAAAGTGTGGCCGTTGGTTGGTGTTGTGTGGACGTACAACTCCAATATTAATATTAAGAATAGTTTTATGCCCCTTCCTCTCCCCCTGTTTCTTGCCCTCACAAACTCTTTTTCATTTTCCCTATAATTTTTTTCACTACCACACCAAAATTCATACTCATTTTTGGTTGAGCTTGCCCCAACCCAACCCCCAAATTTCGCTGACGGGACTTAGCTCAAGAGAAATTGAGAGGTCACGTGGACAATCCCACGTCTCAAAAGTAAAAGTCAAAATTTTTAATTTTGTTGACTACTTCAGCCTAAGGAATTATACTAATAAAAAAAATAACTCAAGCTAGCTCGATTTTAGCATTTTTAAGTTTTATTAAAAGTAATAAGTACTTAAATAACGTAAATTTGAATAACCACTTTGTGTAGTTTCTCTGACTAGGCCATTTTAAAAAAGAATTTTGAAAATAAAAAAAAAATGCTAATAAATTATAAAACAAATGTGTTTCTTAAGAAAAATGAGAAATATGAATAAAAAGAAACTAAAAAAATAAAAAAGAGAACATAATCATATATACTCTTGACCTTTAGCAACATGGACATCTATTTGATCATGATACTTTAAAAAATACAATTTTAATTTTTATCTTGATTTTACTTCTACACTTTTAAAAAAATCTACAAATTGATAATCTAGCATTGAGTGAGAAAAAGTTCAAAAGAAAAATTGATATAACACTTTGAAGTAAACTATTTAGTCAAAATAAGTCACCTACATCTCACATATACTTTTTCTTAATTATTAGATTGAATTGAAAAATACTAACTAAGAATAATTAAGAATTGAAAAATACTAATTGATTTAAAAATTAGTACGTAATCGATAACCAATAAATAACTCAAAACAATTCAGTTATGAAATTAACTAATAAAATTAGTTAATTAATGGTCATTAATTTTACAAGTTAAAAAGTCCATCTCTATCTTCAAACCAAGAGTTTTTTTTAATGCATTTTTCTCTCTCTATTTTTCAAGCTAAAACTTCGAAGATGATAATAAGATCTTAAATTTGTTATTATTTCTTAATTTTATACAATTATTTGTCAAAGTTTAAAAATAAATATCAAGTTCTTAATACTACTTATTAAAATTTAACTTTAGTTTTTAAAATTTTATTTATATGGTAAAAAGACCAAAAAATTATCAAAGATTAACAAAAAATAAGCATCCATGACATGATATAACCCTTGCCAAAAAAATATTAAACCGTATTTGTTAGTATGAGAAAGGGATGAGTTTTATTATTATTTTTTCAAGCCTTGAAAAGTTTTTTTTCTTACAATTCTTACAATATTTTTTTAAAAAAATAAACATATATAGTCAAATTTTAAAAACAAAAAACAAATTTATTTTTATTTTTACTATTCGAAACTTAGTTATATAGAGAGAGTACTTAAGCTTAATTTTTAAAAAACAAAACAACAAAATGTTCCAAGTTACAGCTTCGGAGCTGATATTTCTTTTTTTTTTAAGAAAAAAGGTAAATGACGACCAAAATGATAGATGAAAAAGAGAGAGAGAGAGAGAGAGGTATGAGAAAAACTAAAAAGAGAGCAGATGGGAACAAAAACAATCAGCTGTGAATCACGTGCAATGCAGCAGACATGGGAACTATTATCACGCTTCTTTTTCACTCACAACTACAACACCAATCCAACCATCCCACCATTTTTATATTTCTTTTTTATTTATTTATAAAACAAAAGTATAAAAAATAATAACATCCTTTTCCATATGAATCATACGAACATATGAACTAAACAAATTCCTCATTACATATTTATATATAATTAGGCCAAAAACATTCACATTGAAAGTCCAACTAAATAAAACACAAATACTCAGTTCCCGCCAAAAATTTAAATAAAAATACATTAACTTAGACACACGCTTCATTCCCACGTGCTCCACAGTATTTAATTCTATCTCAACAAAGTAATAGATGAAAGATGATTGATATCTTCATCTCCTTCCATTCCTTTGCATTAACTTTTGTAATATTATTATTTTCTTTTTTCACTCTGCTGAATCACAAAACAAAACAATTCTCTGCAAAAATTAACTACTTTCCTCTTTTCTCTTTATCACCACCAGCACTGAGAGTGGAACCCACTCCTCTATATTCTTTCAAATCATTAATAAATGCTCGCTCTGAATTCAACCCCCCACCACCACTTCACTCCTTTTTTCTTTCTTTTTTTCTTCAAACAAAACAAATATAAATATGTATTAATCTTTCTTTCTTTCTTTGTATTTTTTTTATTTCTCACACCAAAATAATATCTACAATAAAACAACAACCAAACCTCTCCTTGTTGCCTTGGGAATCTGCAAAACCCAACCAAGAATTTCCACCCTTTATTTTCTATTTCTCTCAATCTGAAGTGGGTTTTGGAAATTACCCAAAAAGAACAAAAAAAAAACTCTTGATACATTTCCCTTATATCCTTCTTCCTTTTCTCTCTCTCTCTCAAATTATATATATTATGTAAAATTTAAGGTTTTTTTTTTTTTTTTTTTTTTTTGAATATTAATTTTTTTGACCAATTCCACAAAAAAACCCCATCAAAACCTTTTTTTTTTTTTTTTTTTCTCTTTTTATATTTATTATTTTTCGTCTGCTCTAAACTTGGAATTTTCTTTGTCATCTTCTATCCACACGCAATTATTTAACTTCCTCCTTTTAAAAGGTAGCCTTGATGAGGACGAAGAGGATGACGAGTCACTGTATCTCAACCCAGCTCGGACTCTCACTCGGAGCTGCGGTATCACTTTCGGTGCCTTCCTCCGACGACTCTCCAATGTCAACGGTTGCATCAACCGATAACACCCAACTATTTTATCCTATAAAAACCGAGAAACAAGAAACAAAAATATTATCATATACAAAATAATGATCTAGTTGAAAGCTTTAATTACAAATTTAAAAAGAGAGAGAGAGAAAGAGAGACTCACTTTGCTGAGTCCATTGCACCAAGACTGGGCATGTTCAGGATTCAAGAGGGTCAAATTGGGAATTTCATTTGCCGCACAAAGTAAAGCAGCGGCAGCAATGCAGGAAGGCCAGTACTCAAGAAAAGTAGCGTCTGTTCAATAATAATAATAATCCATCATTATTAAAGCCTAAATTATGAATTGAGTACTCAAAATTAAATGTGGCCGTTCCTAATCCAAGCTAATAATTGACAATATAAATGAAGATTTATTAGATTGATTAATTAATTAATTAATTGATGACCTCGAACATTGGAGAGAATGATTTCCGTGGAGCGCGAGTTGAGAAAACTGGAAAATGTTCCTGTGGGATCGACTTTGTAAGCGAAGAATCCGATAAAGCTGAATGGTGTAACGGATCGGAGCCGCCAATTCAAAGTTGTCAGCACAAGTAGCTCCATCCTACGTATTGTTCTAGATTCAAATATATATTTTGCTCCTTCAATCTATATATGATCTCATCATCAATATTCCATTTAAATTAAATTCTTTCTTCAAACTTCAAATTAATACTGAATATCAAAAACTAAATTAATACCTGCAGATCAACGAATGAAGGAACAATGGGTTCCTCCATTTTAGCTGCAAGTGATAAACAAGCCACTGAAAGAAGCTGCAACGGCCATCCATTTGTTTCCTGATAAACAACATTTCAATAACAAACATTCATCATAAACACTCGGAACCAATTATGAACAAATTTCTCAGGACTCAACGATCAGAACAGTTCAAAGAGAAAGTAAAATTAACTGATTATCACGATCAAAGTGATGTCCAATCTCAGGGGTAATATCAAAAAACTTTACAGTAAGAACATAATCATGACAAGATTTGACGATATGATTTTCAATAAAGTAAAAGTGACTTTTACTGGCAAGCGGCGAGAATAAAGGAATCGATCCAAGTAGTTGACGGAAAGGTATGCAGTGAGTGGTTGAAAACCGTAATATGCTTGAACCTGAAACAACAAATACAGTACAATCGATCAGTACTACTCATCGTCTTCACTGAAACAACAACAAACAATACAAATTCATTCGTTACACTTTCCATAAATTAAATACAGTATTTCACAAAAGAGATGGTTAATTCATTGTGGATTAGGGAGAATCAGATGCCTTCGTGGAATCGGAATCGAAACCGCTTGATTACATTTAATCGTTGAATTCTGCTTAAAGAAGATAAACCTAGATCCTCAACTCGAGAATCGCCGACGATTCTTTGAGAGGTAAATGTAAAACAAACGAATAGAATTAGAAATTAATCGGATCGGTGAAGAGAGGAGAATAAGAATCGAATGGAATACCTTGAGAATCCATGCAACAGAATCGGCTCTTGCGGAAGAATCGAGCGATTGAGACTGAAAGCGCGACAAATAATCAATTCCAGGAACGAAGTGCCTCTCGTCCTCTATGAAACTGGCGATAGAATCCTCACTGCTGGCCGCCGATTCAAGGTCAGAGGAGTACTCCAGTAAGTCTCCGGACAAAATACCGGAGGAGTCTTCATCACAGAGTAAGTGAGAGTCAATGAAGCAGTCGGAGGAAGAAGAGATGGACATGATGGGGATTTAGTATGCCTCATTCTCTTTCAGACAGCATGGTCATCCCCATCCAATTGAGAAAAGACAGCCGGAGACACCGCGGGAGTATTCAGGTGAAGAAGAAAAAGGGAATTAAGACGTGAGGGTGTGAGGGTGTGAGGGTGGATGAAGATGGAATGGAAATTGAATTTGGATGAGGGAATGACGAAGGGGAAGTTGGGATGTATATATACAAATTGTAACGGAAAAATTATGCAAATTCCGTTGGGGTGAGAACCGTAAAGAGCTCAGAAACACAAAGGAAAAAGACTTTTGTTTTCATAATATTCGGCGTCGTTGTCCCTAATACGCTTGTTTTTTTGTTTTTTTTTTGTTTTTTTTTTTTTTAATGAGAAGGCAAAGGAAAAAAATTGTGTGTATTAAAGAAAGTAAATAGAAAATTGATTCAATGGACCAACCTGAGGCAGTATTCCGTTTTATTGTTGAGCTTTGTAGTGTAGGGAGTTTTAATTCGCTCACCCGCGGGTGTAATTGTAGGTGAAGCTTCATTGGATTCTAGTAGTGCCACCTTTGGAACCATATTATTATTTTTTTTAAAATAATAATAAATTTTTTCTTCAAAACTTGGGATAAATCAATTTGAGTTTCCTTCCTTAGGATGTGATTGGTATTCTTAACATTCCAATAGGTTTGAGGTCAAAGATGAAAAAGCGTGTATGATTTTGGGCATTAAGTTGAGTCAAGTGTTTCTACCATCTTTGCCTAGTTTTATAGTCTTCTAAGCCTTAGAAAGATCATGTGGGGGTCAAGGTTTTTAATTACCTTATTCTAATCAATCCTCTACAATTTACACTCTTAAAGTAATTACCACTAACGTGTTTTGTCCATTTTGTAGATCTTATGAGAAGTCTATTCTACAAGTCATGCGGCAGTGTAATTTCTCTCGAAAGATTTGGGATTCATCTTCACCATCTCATGTATTGGTTGTTTGATTTTGAAGTTGTCTTAGCTAGATTATTAAAATTTGTGGCAAGTTTCATGTTTGGGTGAAAGAGTTGGATTGTATGTTCATCCAATAGAATAGAACTTGTAGAACCATTGAAACAAGATTTGTTTAAACAAGGATCTTTCAACACTAACACTCTCAAAGTTTCAATTCAAAAGCACTTGTTGCGGTCAACTAGGTCAAAGGGAGTTCTTGTGAGGTATCTCCACCTCCTCCTCCTCTTTCATTTGAGCCTCTCCAATCTCTTTAGACTCCCTCACATATCGGCGTTTGGAAGTTCAATATCAATGCGAAACGTGAACCTTTAAGGATGGCAAAGGAGTGGTGGGGGTGGATTGTTAATGATCAGAGTGGTCATGTGTTGTTGAGTAGTTGCAAATTCACCCAATGGAGACATTAGTCTTCTACCAGATGAGCCCATAATTGATGGTCTATAAGCGGTCCAGTTAAATAGGTTAGTGTTAACTCACCTTTATGGTTGAAGTGTTGGAGGAGATTAAGTGTAGAAGTACTTTTGAAAAAAAAAATTGCTAAATTATAAAAAAAAACCTCCCTAAATTTTACCATTTATGTCAAAAATGTTCTTCAACCTTCCATTAAACTTCCAAAATAAGTTAAAAAAATATACTTACCATTAGTTTTGGATAGAAATGGTTAAAATTTTATTTAAAAAATAGTCTTAAACTTTCAAAAAGTTTTTAAAATACCCTTAATAAAGTTAAAAAATACATTCATTGTTAGTATTGGAACAAAATTCATTAATTTCTCACGAGAAAATTAACTTTAAAAATTTAAAGTAAAAGTAAAAAAATGCTCCTAACCATTAATATGACAATCAATTTGTTGGAAGTTTATCCTTGAGTTAAAAAAAAACTAAACTTAATTCAAACAAATTACATGGATATATATATATATATTCATATAGATACTCTCACATTTCTTCTTAGGGACAGTTACTATTATAACAATTAGATTCAAAATATTTGCATATGTAACAACCGTTTAAAACAAATAAATCTGTTAGAGTCTACAATGATAGACCAGGTCTAATTGAAAATATTGGTCTATCATTGATAGACCATAAAAGTTTATCAACGTTAGAAGTATATCATTGATAGACCACTACAAGAAAAATGAGCTACCATGATGTTTAAAATCTGTCAAATCTACAATTCATGATATTTATTTGCAATCATCGTACTGCCTATAGAGGTAGGATTATCGAGGATAGTTGTACAAAAATGTCACAATTGGTCTTCTCATGACAAAAAATAAGTGTCGAAAATGAATAATTACTAACAAGCATAAAATGTCATTGCCAAGTATATTATGACATATAATTATTGTTATCAATTGATTCAAAATTGGGCATTTTATGTGGCGTTATTTGTATTGACGACAATTATAAAATGTCAAAAAGTAATATATAACGACAAGTTTTTCTTGCCAATAATATGGAAACCATGACATTCTATTGTCAAGAATATTTGAACCACTATATATATTTTATGTCAACAAAAGTTCTATCACGATGTTCTATCACAAATGTTCTTGCCAAATGTCAACACTTGTTTGGTAGCTTCACCACTCCAGTTAGTTCTTGCAAGACCTAGTAAAAACACAACATTCATTTTAAAAGTTTAACTCAATACGTCCATGTCAATGATAATCACAATAAATCTATTTATCTTAGTAAAGTGGTCAAGTCATTAAATATCAAAGATGAAACACAAAACTACCTATATGAACAAATTCAGCAACTTATGTTTTAAACAAGCAAGAAACAAGGGCGGATTTAAGAAGGGGCCAGGAGGCACTTGCCCCCTTTACATTCTCGGTTTTTGTATTTTAATATTAATTTTGAAGTTTGAAAATACAATCTATATTAAATAATGATTCTTTAAAAGTAAATTTTGTTTTTGGTGCAATGGTTGTGCCCCCTCTATAACTCTAACATCTTGTGTTCAAATCTTATCTCTTGTAATTAATTTTTATTTCAAATATCAATAATTTTCTTCTCCAAATTATAGTTGAAGAATGTACTATTTTTTATTTTTTATTCTTTTATGCAATTTTTATATTTACATTACTTATGTATATATTTATTTTATTTTATTACAAATCTCAACCAATTGCAAATTTGCATCATTATTGTGTTGAAGTCTTCTATGTTGTCATTGATATGCAACTTCAAGATTTGAATAATCGTTTTACTTAAAGAAGTATTAAATTTCTTCTTTGTGTGACATGTTTGAATCAGAGTAATTCATTTGTTGCATTTGATAGTAAAAAACTTAGTCGACTTGCTCAGGTTTATCCAAGAGACTTTTCAGCTATTTTTGAATTGTTTCTTTGTGTGGCATGTTTGAATCCGAATAATTCATTTGTTGCATTTGATAGTAAAAAACTTAGTCGACTTGCTCAAGTTTATCCAAGAGACTTTTAATCTACTTTTATATGTCTAGTATAAATAATTATGTTTGCCTCATATAAAAATAAGGCACAATGAATGTAACAACTACCATTGCAAGTTATAAACGTCAAGAACGTTTTAGAGATAATATTACCCAAAACAAACAATAGACATTAGTCGATTAGTTCGAGCTAGTAAAAATCTATAAACAATGAACTCCCATTAGGTTAAAATTGATGTAGCATACTTTATTGAGCTAGAAAGTGCTCAAAAATAATTTTGAACTTACCAAATCTTAATTGAACACAAAAATTTAAACAAACATAACCATAGAAAAATTCCACATACTTATAATCTAATTCAAATACTTAAATCCAATTCGAAGAACTAAAGTAACAATCCCTTGCTAAAAACATCCAACTTTGTATCTAACTCATACATAATTGCTTCGAACTTTATTGGTTGTTTTCAAGTAGGTGTAAGCAACGTTAACACATTTCTTTCAAAAGAACTTCATTTTAACCAAACTAGTAAACTCATATCAATTCAAGAATATTTATGAAACTACAAGCTTGGAAGGATTGACAAACATCATACCTACAATAACACAAATTCATGGGCTTGTGGTGATGGTGAAGTTATATTAAACTTGTTTGTAAACCTTTTCACCTTGTCCCTAACTTCATAAGAGCATTACACTTATTACATACTAATGGATGTAGGTAACGTCAGTACATTTCTAAGTAACAAAAGTGCACTTTTAAAGCGTAAAAAACAATTTTGATGAGAATAAAATGATACAAAACATACTTTAAACCACAATTTGAATATGTATTTTGGTAGGGATGTAGAAACTGCTTACCTAGATTGAAGCCCACAATTTTCAATCTGAAAATTTAGTTTCTTGAACAAACAACAATGTTCTTGAGGTCTAAACAACAAACACTAAGGGTGAGCATGTGATAAACCAAAAAATCAAGCCAACAGACCAAACTGATGTTGGTTCGGTGGCGGTTTGATTGAAAAATCGACTCTGACTGGTTGATGATCACTCCTAACAAGCATAGTGTTTAGGTATTACAACATATAGTTCAAATGCTTCAATCAACACTAAAAAGAATGTTTAAGAGGGATAATATTATCCAAAATCAACGAAAACCAACAATAGTCCTTAGTCAATTAGTTCAAGCTAATAACAAACTACTGACAACAAGCTAAAATCATGTTAAAAACTTAACTATCATACTTTATTTGAGTTCAAAATAGCTCAACATAATTTCAAACCTTAATCTAACACATATAAATTTAAACAAACCGAGTTGAAGACCAAACAAAAAAAAATCTAAAATGTATTAATTTGTTTCATTCAGTACTTAAAGCAAACACTTGACGTACGTCCAATAGATTTCATCAATACACCATCTTTTTTAGTTACAACCATTGCCCAAATTCAAATTACAAAATAGAGAGACTAAATAGAACATAACATAAAATTTGAAACAATTCATATAAGACATTCCTAGAAAACTAGGGAGACAAAGTGAAATAAAAACAAATACGTTAACTAACAGTTACTAAGAAATCCAAGAATGTCTTCAATGTCAAAACAAGGTTACATTTTTTTTCTTTTTTGAGAGAGAGATGCTTGAAATGACTCAGACTTAGGGGATAGTGTGTCGTAGTGTTGTGTGTGTTTGCATCTAATTCTATGTAATGAGTCATTGGTCATGATCAATGCATGCAAAATGCTCACTGTGTCTCTTTGCATTGCATAATGACTAAGTCCTCGTTAAGTATAAGCTTTTCTATTGCTTGTCCAATTGTAAGCGAAACAATAGGTTTCTTAGATAATTCAGGGTCTAACACAAGGAATTGATATCAAAGCTTAGTTTTAGGGTTTACTCTTCATTCAGAAGGTATAAAAGAATTATCTATATAATGTGTAGTAAAGTGTAAGTTTAAACTATATATACTTATCTACACTCGATAATCTGTAAAGGGGGATTAGGATGGAGGAAAAATGGAAATGTGAACTAACTTGTATATAAGAAAGAGTGAATGAAAGTCTACGCATTATTAGGTGATTAAGCTATATGAAAGCCTTGATGCGACATAACTCAGTTAACTAGCTTATGATTGAGGCGAGCACCTCTCGGTGTCTTTAAACTCCACACTTGCTCACCTCTTGAGATACAAATGACTAAGCTTGGTTAAGCAAGGTATATCTAGAAGATTTCATTTACAAACTTATAGAGCTTCTCTTTTAAGGGTGACAACCTCTTGGTGCCAAACATCCACACTTGTTCTCCTTTCGGGACACAAATGATGGAAGTTATCTCGTCAATGTGGAGTTTGTCTCTAAACTCCTCCTTGAGCGTGTTAGCAATATCCTTGCTATTTTTCCTCTTGGGTAGTTGGTGATAAACATTACCCAAGTGATGAATATAACTCAGCAATAAAAGTTATAAGCTAAGCTTCTTATCAAGAACCTATCATAAACCTATCATAAACCTAAACTACAAATAACACATTAACAGATGAATAGTGAAGATGAGATGGATTGAAAATGTATAAACATGCAATATATTAAAGAATGTAGGCCTTAGGCCGTTGTACAATATGAACAACTACATTGTAAAGAAATACAAAAATGGAAAGTACAGAAATGACATTACAATTTAGGAGGAATTGGAAAATGACATTTTCTCTACTCGGACTCTAAGCTTTCACCTACAGACTGACTGGAGAAGAAGAAGAAAGACTCTTACAGACAGTGAAAAGGCTACTCTCTTCCACCTTTCTCTAGGGTTTTGCCCATTCAGGTGTACGATCAGTCCATTCAGACATTAGACTTCTCTTGAAGCTGGCCTCTTCAACTTGATAGGGATGAAGTCCTTTTATAGACAACTTCTGGTGGAAAACTTCTATTCTTCTAACATGTCAGCATCAAAAGCTGCTTTCGTCAAATCACATCAACTCCATCTACCATTTTTATCTTCTAGCGAATGTTTTCTCAGGTGCTGATGTGGATCTCGCCTAGAAACTATACTTGCTAAGTCAGGTCTTCTCGCGTAATCTTCATTCGAGTTCCTCTACGATTCACTAGTCTATTCTTTAATTCACAATTCTGTGTTAAGACAATGAAAATAGGGTGAAACAGGCATAAAGATTTATGTAGAATGTATTTTTAAATATTTATGAATTTACAATATAAGCTATGCATTTTGACATACTTATTATGCGTTTTGGCCTCATTATTCTATCTAAAAGGCTATAATAACTTGTATTTCTACAAGTTATCAAGAGATAACTAACATAGAAGGCCACGAACATACAAAACTCACTAGAAAAGCTCCAAGGGGAGGCACATTGTTGGAATTTTCCATTCCTTGTCCTGCATTACAAGATTTAGACACTACAAGAAAGGGGGGCTCTCCCGACGCATAAAATCGTTGGGAGATATATGAAAAGCGTCGGAAAAGGCTTTTTCGATGCATAAATATACGTCGCGACACAAGTCGAAAAAAATGTGTCGGGAGTTCCTAGACATCTCCCGACATTGTATGAACATCGAAGATGCTGTCAATATAACGTCGGGAGATGTCTAGAAGCTCCCGACGCACATGTGCATCGGGAGTTCCTCAATTTTTTTTTTTAAAAAAACCTTCCATTAATTCCTAAATTCAAATTGAAAATTTTAAATTCAAACTCAACTTCAACACTTCAAATTCAACACTTTAACCTCAACTTCAACACTTCAATCTTAACATTCAACACTTCAATCTCAACTTCAACACTTCAAATTCAAATTCCTAAAACCTACAACTAATTCAAAATCCTAACAACACTACAAATTCAATTTCAATACTAAAACCTACAACTAATTCAAAATCTAAATACTAAAACTAATTTGAAATCTAAATACTAAAACTAATTAACTAAAACAAAACAATAACTAAACTAAACCACTTACCGACGGAGACGACAACGACGACCACAATGGGGACGACAATGCCCTCTTCTTCTCGATCTCCCTCTCGGTCTCCCTCTCCCTGTCTCGATTTTCTTTCTCTTTTCTATTTCCATTCTGTAAAGAATGGAGTTAAACAAGACGGAGCACTCCCGACGCACAACGAAAACGTCAGGAATAGCAACCTATTCCCAACGCGATTAGTGAAACGTCAGAAATCCTTAAACCTATTCCCGACGCGATTAATGATATGTCGAGAATCCCTAAACCTATTCCTGACGTTGCTGACACCACGTCGGAGGAAGGCGCAACGTACAATTAATGATCTGCCCTTCCTCCAAGACAACACTGTAGACGTAGGAAATAGGTACCCATTTCCCGACGCACCTGACACCACGTCGGAGGAAGGCCAAACCTCTTCCGAAGCTACAATTTCAACGTCGGGAATAGTGGTCCATTTTCCGATGTACCTGGCACCACTTCGGAGGAACCCTAAACCATTCCAACCAATTTCGACGCTCATGAGTCTGCGTCGGGGGAATGCCTTCCCTCGACGTGCACCAAGATGAGTCGGGAAACACCGACTTCTATCGACGCATATTTTCCGATGATTTTTCCTGCGTCGGAAAACTCCCGATTGCTTGTAGTGAGAAGAAGTGAGAGGGTATAAATACTAGAGAACTTCAAATGGATAGACAAAGTATGTTGATGGTGATAGCATAAACATGTCACCATGCGCAGACGTCCTCGCCGCCCGATCTGTTAGATAGGCGATTCGGGTTTCAGTGCTTGTGTTAAAAATGGGTAATTTTTGTTACCTAAATTTGTTCATTTTCAAAAGAATAATTTGGTAATTAATTATTTTTCTTTTTCATTATTGACATTTGGCCCCATCTGTTCGCCCATTTAACCCTTCACATTCGACCTTCAGTTGGCCCTTCTCCTCCTATATAATGAGCTCCTCCTCGCCATTCTCTACACACCGAAAAACGATCTCCCATCTCTACCATCTATGATCTCTGTTTTCTATACTGTTATGAGTATCTTTGTTTTGTTTCTATTCTTTATTCCAACGAGTGCACGTTTGAGTAGGGGAGCTATGTTAACATTGGGGAGCAACTGACAACACCATTGGCAACTCGTTGGGCTGTAATTGCTTTCAGGGCAGTGATTCGTCACGACACAACAATCTATTTAGTTTAACATTCTAATCTTATGTTCCAACAATCTGAAAACAATTATAACAATGTCAATAAAAAAATTCCAAAAAGGTTCTTTTTCATTTGTCCAAACTCAAACTGCTTGATAGAACGAAATATCGTTGATGGTCCAAGAAATTATTGAAGTTTTTCCAGCAGTTGAAAGTTGACTATGTTCTTATCACTGATTCACCATTTGATCCAGCAGTAACCATTTCAGCACCTTCTTCTGATCTAGAATCATCCACAAGTCCTCCTATCGTTGACCAATTGAAACAAGTGTCTACAGTCGATCCGGAGAAATAAGCAAAGGACAATAAGATAATTCGCAGACATCTATTGAACCATCTGCCAGATACAATGTTCGATTTGTTTGTGGCCCAAAAATTTGCCTAGCCTATTTGGAGTACATTGGAATCTCAATATGTTAGAGATGATGTAGGCCGATAAAAGTATGCTGTTGGAAAATGGCTATAGTTTTCATTGACAGACGATAAATCTATTATGGAACAAATTCATGAATATGAAAATTTTGTGGCAAATATTCTATCCGAAGGAATGAAAATATGTAAAATACTCCAAGCGAATGTACTGCTTGAGAAATTTTCTTCGTTATGGAATGACTATCGAAATCACCTGAAACATAAAAAGAAGGACTTGAAACTTCAGAAGCTGATCAACCATATGTGCCCGGAAGAAGCCAATAGATTGAAAGATAAGCTTGTTTCTAAAGATCTAAATTTTATTAATGCTAACCTCGTTGAACCTTCTACTGTTAACAAAGACAAGTCCAAACATTTAAAAGGCAGAATGGGAAAAACTCATAAAAGAAGAAAAAGTCCAAGGCTGCCGGGGGTAAAATTGAGAAGAAGAAACTGATATGTTATGTCTATGGAAAAGAGGGACACAAATCTTATTAATGAAATCAAAGAAAAGGGAGGCCGAACCAGAGATCTATACCACAAGCCAATCTAGCTGAATAAGATGATTATGTCATAGCAGCTATTGTGGAGGTCGGCCTGATTGAAAATAAGATTGACTGGTGGTTGGAGTTTGATGTTGAGGTGTTGTTTCTCTTCAACAACCAGGACTTAGTATTAGTAAATGGTGAATGAAAATTATATTCAGTCTAGGAGATATATCATTTAGCATGTTCACTGTATGCGAGTTGCTCACTATGTCTTTCCATATCCCCTGACAACTAAGTCTTCATTGAGTACAAGTTTTCTTACTGCTTGCCCAAGTGCAAGCGAAACAGTAGGTTTACCTGATGATCCAGGGTCGAACACAGGAAACTGATTCAAGATATTAGTTCTAGAGATTACTTATCATCTAGACGATATAAAAGAATTAATTAAATAATATAAAGAATACAAGGATGAACTCTACATAATTATGTACACCTAGAGAATTATGTAAAGGGGAATGTGGATGACGAGATGGAAATGTGAACTAACTTGTATGTGAGAAAGAGTGAAGGAATGTCTATGCATTGTAATGCAACAACCTCGATATATCTCACTCAACCAACTTATGGACCACTAATTTGATTTTGGAAATTAGTAAAGTTGCGATAAGATTTAGTTGTATATATAGTTAAGATAGGGTCGACAGATGTTGTTGAGTAGCTAGGGACGAGGTTTGCCAGGTTCACACCACCTCTAATCCTTTAACAAACACAAATATTATTCATGCATCCAATGACTAATTAAAGCGAGCGTTCTTTCGGCACCTAAATGCCACAAGTACTCTATTTCTAGATGCAAATGTTGTAATGGTATCCGATAAGTTTTATGGTTATTTCTAAGTTATCTTCTATCTTTGTTCAACGGAGTTTTCTTAAAAGTTGTATGAGTGTCCAGATCTAATATTCAGTTATAATATTTATAGGCTTCGACACTCATCGCCCACTAACCATATTCCGTGTTCTTTGGCGACTATTTTTACACTAGTGGGACTCAACCATAATTTTGGAAAGATGCACCACATTTGGTTTTCATCGCTTAACTTTTCTAACAAATGGACGACCTTACGTGTTCTAATGTCTCATATTTCTTTCAATGCTTCAAGTAATTTCGTCTTTTTAGTATGTAACATTTCTTCACAACATTACCTCTAATTGTGCGTTGAGAACTCTGAGTAGTTGCATTTAGCCTAATTGCTCCCTCTTTTATCAAATTCTACTATGAAAAACACGTAGAAGTCATAGTTTCCCAAAAGTCAATGCATTGTAAACATATGAATGCATAACAAACACAATGCATAATTTCTTAGTATGTTTGATGTGTTTCCTACTAGTTTTTCTTAATTATATCTTGAATAAAGAAGAAGAACAACTTGCAGAAGATGAAGTAAATAAATAAAAGGACCTTCATTTGATATAGAGATTAAATTAGGGATTGAATTGAAGATGAGCTATACAGTAAAATGACTTCATTTAGTTTCCAATCACACAAATTCATTAAGAATACAACAATATTGTAACAACAAATGACCCAGATGACCAATTACATTGCATATTGGATAACAATCGTGCCATTTTTATTTAGATTTGATAAGGAAATAAACGATATAAACAAAAATTACTGTGCTAAAAAATTATACAACATGCATAGTTCTCAAATTTTTAGTAAAATAATTGGCTGCATTGGGATTCGAATTATAAACCATGTGACAATTAGTACATTTGAATGTCAATTAACCTAAGTTTTGGTTGAAACACATTGTATTCAATTATTAGTTTGTATTGAAAAGATATAAAAAAAATATCAACAAAATACCACCTGTAAATAAGAAAAAGAAAATTACCATTTTTTTCACAATTAAAAAAAATTATTGAAAAGTGTTCATTACCCACACAATTAATTAAGGTGGAAAGTTCTTCTAAAGATAAAAAACAAAGAGAAAAAATTCACTATTGATTAAGAGGAAAAAATAATTTTTTTCTTTTAAAAGTATAATAAAAACAGAAAAAATGGCGTCGCCCGGACTCGAACCGGAGACCTTCAGTGTGTTAGACTGACGTGATAACCAACTACACCACGACACCACATGTACTCAAGAACTAAAATAAATTTTATGATTTAATATAAAAACTCTATGACGAAGTATCTTGTTACGTAGCGGCCCCTATCTTCAGCTTCAGTGAGAAAATCGTTTCTGACCGGAGCAGAGATGTTCGATTCTACGCCCCTTCACTGCCGTTTCACCACGATTTTGCCGTTGCTGCAACACAGTTGCCATTACAACTCTTCAAATTCCACAAAATTCCGGCCCCCCCACCTCAATTTGTCTCTTACCCAGGCCTCCGGACCAATGGGGTTTCCTGTTTTTGCCGTGAAGAGGTTGGGGAAAGGCGGCATTGCCCTCACTGAGCCAAGTGATTCCGACATTGACTTTGATGAGTTTTTCGATGAGGATGAGGATAATTTTCAGGACGAGGATGATATTCTTTTGCCGTTAAAGAACACGAGAGAGTGGCATGCGGCGAGGCCTCGTGGATTTGGAGAAGGGAAGGTGTATGATACTTCGATTGAAGACAACTTGCTACAAGAAATGGAGCAGATTAGGGAAGCTCAAGCTGCTAATATCAATAACCTCAAGAATCAGTCTTCTTCTAATCCCAACTCTAGTAGAAATGTCGTAGAGATAGCAGGTCAGCCTCAATCTCTCTCAATTTTTAACTCTTTATTCTCTGATTCTGCAAACTGCTGCTGAATTGAAATGTTTGTTATTGTTTAGCTCATAGTTTTTGTTTTTGTTTTTCTTTTTTCTGTAAATTAAATTTGTGGGTGTAGACATTTGCCCAGATAGATTAAGAGTGGAAAATATCATTGGTGGAGAACGGTCCGTTGCTCTTATCAATTGATGTCCTAGCTATGGTCTAAAGTGAACCTAGCTATGTCAGTGACATTCTTGGACTCCAAATAAAATTTGTGAGCTTTGTAAATGGATCTCTATTTCGGATAAAGTGTCTAAGAAGCAGTAGACAAGTAGAGCTTTATCTAATCAAATGAATTTGATAGGAGTACGTGTTTGTTTGAGAGGAGGAGATTAAGGGTGCGATAGTGGTAGATACCAAGTAGATTGTACAATTTGATCTGTGGTAGCTGGGTTTACTCTGGGCATTGATTAGAGCAAACTTTCGATGGTGATTTGGAGTGGGACAGATGAAGGGAGGACTGTTAGCTGCAAACGAAGTTTCTAGAGAAGGGAGAGATCCACTGGTATATAAGTGAGGACAATTATTTTTTTTTGGTATGCTATCTTTCAAGTGGTTTCCAAAGTAAAATCGTATGACCAAAACATAGAATATCATATCATCTTGGAGATATGTGAAGGATTGGTTTTCAAAGAGACATGAAAGAGTGAAGTTTTGTGCACAGTTGGAGGAAACAAGCATACGGTTGTCCCAATCTAATCAAAATCTTGAGGCACTTTGTGTGTCCACTGATGGGGCCACCGGGAATTCTTGGTGTACTAGTTTTATGGGCTAGTACACTATTCTACATGTACAACTTGTCCCCAAAAAGTAGTTTTGCTCTACTGCTGAATGTGCAGAATCCCATTGTCGAAAGTGAGCACAATGGTTTAGAAGTAAATAAGCCATTTTCTTGCTTCATATTGGCCCCCAATGCCTATCCTTTATTTCTTGCACGCTATCTTCTTGTTTGTGGACGTTAGCCTATGCTAAAATTGAGGGTTCAATCATGACCGATTGTTGTAATTTGAAATCAGCTTCCTTATTCCAGCCAAATCAATTTATTTGAAGTTCTGGTTCTACTTTTACGTAGTTAAAGATGGAACCCCTTTAGTTCTTTGAAATCTTCATGTCAACCCATTCAAAATATAGCTTAGAAGGGTTTTCTAGCACCTCTTGCTAGAAATGATTTGGTCTGGGCGGGGTATCAAAATTTGGTTGCGTGACACATTTCTTCACATTAGCTTAAAAATTATGCCCTGATAAGAAAGCTGCAGAAACTCTCTAATTTCAATTAGAATCGCGTTTTATGCAAAACTAAATATCGTTAATGCACAAAATCAACCGTTGTAATTCTACCCAGACCCACAAATTTAAAAATATTAAAATACTTTTTTTTTTTGACATCTGATTGCTTTTTCACCAGACATATTTCTTATGACTAATTGGGGGCCATGACTGAGGAAAATACTTTACTTAACAAAATACTTCTTTCAAGTTTAAGACAGTAACATTACATTTTAAAGTTGGTATAGAATGAGACAATTGTTCAAGTTGGTGCAATTCTATGAAATTGAAATTTTAGGGTAAATTGATATATGTTGCAAAGTTCATTGTGTAAAAGTTGAGTTTTCCCAAAACTAGAGACGCTACAATACTATTATAACGCAATAATAGTGAAAGAGAATTTCTTCTGATCGCATCCTGCCTGAGATTTAGCCACACTGTTGTATGAAATCCACTCTAGAATTGTAAAATGCTTAGTTATTAATGAACCTTTTTCATTCTAATTTCTCTTCTTGTCTATTCTAGTTTGATCTAACCTTGAGTATCATGCATTTCTTCAGCTCCAGAAATTGTTAGTACTGGAGTTTGTGTACGCATTATCAACCTTCCTAGAAAAAAGAACATTCACAGAGACCTGGTCGTGGCTTTTAAAGGGTTTCCTGGAATAATCAATATAACTCCTGCAGTCATTGGAAACAAAAAGACTAGGGATCCAGTCTGCAAGGGTTTTGCATTTGTTGATTTCAAATCTGAAGGAGATGCCTTAAGGTATGTTCATGATAAGAAATTGTAGAACTCAAAGAAATTTAGTTCAAATCTTTTTCATAAGCAAGTTAGCTTCAAAATACCAAACTTATTTAGACGAAAAAGGTAGCAAGGCCGTATTAAAATTGGTGAAGTACATTCTTATTTCAAAACTCTTGAATGGTTATTGTCTGATTCTTATTTCACCACCTTTTTTGTAATAAAAACATTTTCTAATGAATGTACACCAAAAGGTGACTACAGTAGAAGCCTACAATTTGGAGATTAAATTAGATAAGCTGAAGTGAGTAAATGGGTGCTTAGTTTTGCACGCAAAGGCGGAAAAAAAATAATAGAAAAAACTAAATCCATAAAACAATCAAAAGCGGAAAAAGAGACTTCGAAAAGACGTCTTGCTCGATGCAAAAATTTCAAAAGAAAGTTTACTTGCCAATCAAATTGTCTTCTTAGTACCACCAAAAGGATGACTGATCAGAAGTGGTGCTAGAAGATCAAAAATATTGTTGGTGCATTGAAATGATCGTCCAAAAGCTTAAAAAATAGTCTGTCAGAAACTAGATGCAAAGGAACAATGCATAAAAAATGAGTTGAGGACCTCAGCTCACATGTGGCACCAAAAAGGATAAAGGTGCATGAAGGACATTCTGATAGGAAAGACGTCAAAGGGATATTAAAGGTATGCTAGTAATTGGTGGAGTAGTTTGTTAGGGAAGTTGGTTATAAATAGAGGGAAAGGGGAGTGGAGTGGAGAAGATGAGCCATATTTTGGAATAGGAATTAGGGCTTGAGAGTTATGTTGGGAGGGTTCAAGTACCTCGAACACAAGTATTTTCGTTATATATGTTATATATATATATCAATGTATCTGGTTCTATCATATTCTCCTTTCACTATCGATGGTTTTTTTTTTATATTTTCTTGTAGAAAAGTAGGGGAAATACAAGAAGGCATATTACTAGTTTTTTTCATTTAAAACAATTTTCCTTGGTGCGTAGATGTCCTTTATTGGAAAATTGCTAATAAATCTTAACCTTTAGGAAGCCTTCTCTCTTTGCCTTCTAGAGTTTTTTCTTTCCCCACCTTTTTAGTAAGAATGGTGGTAGAGTCTAGATTTGTTTTAGTAAGAATGACTCTAAAGTCTAGATTCTGGCAAGATCTTGTTTGTTTCGTGTAGGCCAAATTCACAAAAGGCATTGAGAATGGCTATCCCGACGCAGAAACCCACGTCGGTCCGAGCGTCGGCAATACTGCATTGTCATAGGCAAAGCCGATGCGCAACACGATGACGTCGACAAAATCGTTCGTCTAATGGGGACTATGTCCGACTGGCGTACGACGTCGGGGAAGCATTGTCTGACGTGGTCAACGCGTCGGTAATAGGCGTCCATGCCCGACGTGTTTTGTGGGTCGAGAAACATTTTTATAATATATTTTTTATATATTATTATTTAATTTTTTTCGATGTTGGGATCGAATTCGATTTAAATTCAATCAAATTCTAAACACAATTAACGTAAAATTAATAAAAAATTAATAAAATACCAAATTAAATTTATATTAAAATTAATTCAAATATTAAAAAAGTACACGTTTGTAGGTTCCGAAATTACATGAATAATAAAAAGTAAAAAAAAAAAAAATAAAAACATAATTCTAAGCACCGACACCAGTTTCCCCAACTTCTGCACATTGCCTCAGCATGACTGTAGCTAATATGATAATAGGGATATGGGCAGAATTGCAAAGATGGAAGTTGAACATTATTACGAGGTGCGTCGGGGTAAATATGAGATTGCTTCAAACAGAAACGACCTTTGCTTTGGTGGTTCTAGAAAATTGATTGGAAAGAGAGGAGCAATAGTAAATGACGAGATCGAGAACCGAACAGATAAACCATAGAAAGTTCTCCACTTGCATATTATGTAAATGTGATTGATAGTCTTTTTGACAATTAATCATATTTACTTAATATGCAAGTGGAGAACTTTCTATGGCTTCAGTTCTCGATCATGTCATTTTCTGCTCCTCTCTTCCGAATCAATTTTCTGAACCACTAGAGCAAAGGTCGTTTCTGTGAAGCAATCTCATATTTCCCTTGATGCACCTCGTAATAATGTTCAACTTCCCTCTTTGGACATTCTACTCATGCCCCTATGACCATACTAGCTGTTACTATTTGACTTTCTAATATAATTCTGATTTCTTGATGTTGAGCTTCTCCATTACATATTCGAGTTTTAAATTCTTGCACCTAAGCTCCTCTATAGCCTTCTCATACTCTTCATTTTCAATAGCAATTGTAATTCTGAAATATACAAATTTAATATCAACATACATACAATATACAATCTATACATACAATTTATGTAATTCAATGTTAAGATATGTTAATAAAATGCTAACTTTATGACAATAGATAGATGTAAAGATCGTGAAAAATTCAATAAAAAACATACAAATACAAATTCAACTTCAATCTTAAATCCTAACAACACTAAATTCGAATACAATACTAAAACCTCTAAATCGAAATCTAAATACTAAAACTAATTAACTAAAACAATCTAAATACTAAACTAAACGTTGGAATATGTGTTGATATAAAAAATATAACTAGAAAATTGTGGATATCAAAATTAAGAAAGACGGAGAAGATAAATATGTGTGGATATCAAAAATAAAAGAGACAGAGAAGATAAAATGGAGATTCACATTTACATATACAATTAAAACCAACTCATGAATATTTGTTAACCATCTACACATACAATATACAATCTACAATTTACAAATTATACATTCAATATATAATATACGTACAACCTAATTTACAATATACAATATATTAATATATATTTATTTAGAAATTAAAAAAAAACAAATACAACATTTTTACCGATAAAGACAACGAATGAGGATGGTGGGCGATGGACGGCGATGCCTGCAGGCATCGATTCGATGGATGGTGGAGTCTCTTCTCTCTTTTGTTTTGTCTTTTTCTTTACTCTTTTCTCTCTTTTGTGTTTTGTGTTATGTGAACATAGAATTTTAATAATAGGGGTTCTACCAGCGCACCTCGAAAATGTCATGAGAACCCCACAATTGCGACGCCATAAGTGAGGGCGTCGTTTTTTCTCTATGTAATGCCGACGTAGTCACTTATGGCTTCATGCAAAAGTTTTCAAAATCTTTTCAAACGTCACAATTTCTCGCTACGTTGTCAACCCCTACGTCGGCAAAAGGTAGGCCTATCTCGACGTTCCACTTTTTGGCATCGCGAAAAGGTTGTCATAATTATTTAAAGGTTCAACCTTTGCCGACGTGGTCAACGCTAACGTCGTTGTAGACGGACCAATGGCCGACGCCATGCACGTATACGTAGCGATTGATTACAATTTTAATAATAATTTTCCCTTTCCTTGACGCCATATACACTTCCACGTCGGCCTTAGATGGGGCATCGCCGATCGACGTGTACATGCATGGCGTAACGGAAGGCTTATGCTATCTCGACGTCTTCAAGTCGACGTTGGCATATATGTTTAATGCCGACACCGTTTTTTTGTGTCAGGGAAAGCTTTTTCTTGCAACGTGTTTTATCCCAATGCCTAAACCTGCGTCGGGATAACTCCAATTTCTTGTAAAGAAAGTCATTTTCCGTTAAAATAAAAATGAAGCTATTTACATTTTTTGTTTGTTATGAGGTCATCAAAGCGTCAAATATGTAAATATGTATATTCTGAGATCATCACATCTTTACATGTGGCACTATTTTTTTGAATGGTTTCTAGGTTTCATCTAGAACATAACAACATTTCATGCATCCATAATCCTTGAAAAATTGGTTAAAAGAGTGACATTTATTTTCTTCAGTTTTCTGCAAGCATTTTCTGGACGGTATCTTACGTTTGGAAGGGTTCAGAAGCAAATAAAATGTGAAATAATGAAACGACAAACTTTGAGTTCGGCTCGCAATAGTTCAGTGAGCAGTACCAGTCATTCTCGGCTAAGTATTCTTGAAGAGGAAGCAGAGCAGTTTGCTGACATTGACGTGGATTTAGCCAGTGAAGCTATGAGAACAAAAACTGAGGATATGGTAGACGATTTGGCTTATGTCAGTGAATCACATTGGCATGATGAGCATGATAATGGCGTAGAGTCAAAAACAGAGTTCAAAATTCAGTCACCATCTGGAAAGGAAGTAAATAAAATTGAACTAGAAGAAATTCTTCCTCAAGGAAGAGAGGAAATTCATAGGGAAGTTTCACCAATCAAAAGAAAAACAAAGGTTTCAAAGAAAAAGCAACCAAAGGAAAAAGGAGAGAAGAAATTATTAACAGAAATTCCAGGATCTGCCAAAAGGTCTTGCTGCTTAAAGTGATTGTTTAGAACATGGTTTTACATTTAATGCTTTGAAAAACTAACTTAAATCTTCCTTTTATGTAATGAATAATGCAGGTTAAGGATAAAAGAGAAGGCTGTCTTAACTGACGTGTACTCAAGATATGGAAAGAAATCAGCTTTGGTTTCACAGGAAGGGAACTAAATCGAGTGGATGTTCCCTGAAATTAAGAACGTAAGAACTTTAACCCAAAAAGCTCATATGAAATGTGATTTAAATGCATAAACTTCATTTTCTTGGTGATTATACATCAAATTTGTTCAGTTAGAGGGGCCTTTTTTAGACTTGTGATAATTTTTGGTCTTATTTTAAAATCATCCCCTTCACATTTCTGGATCATTGATTGTAATCTCCAAGGCAATCCTAATTCATTTGTTCAATCTGGTTATTCTTGCCCCCATCTAGTGCAGTGAAATTCCTGCAATGAGAATTATTTTGTTGAAAATTGAATTAGGTATACTTAACTATTTGACAATCTCACGTTGGAAAAATTTAGGAAATTCATATTCCTTATAAGATAGATGAGCTACTCTTCTCACAAGCAACATCCAATTAATTTTGAGGTGACCGAAAGGTTCTGATTAGAAAGTAATTTGGAGTCAATAAGAGTTAAGAGTTCTTCAAGTTTATTGGTTGGGATGTGTTGGATGACATAAACTAGTTATTTGGTCTATAAAATTATGCAATCTTCAAATGTAATATATTTATAGAAATATATCTACAGTTTGAATAGTTCATGTGTGAGTTTTTAGTGGCTTGTACACATAATTAACGAATACTGATTGATGTGTAGTTAATGAGTTTAGGTAATTGATTTTATATCATTGTAGCTTCTGATTTTTAAATCCATTAAGTTCCTTTCCTCGCTCGTGAAGGGCAATGCGATTATAATATTTTGGATAGAATTTGAAATATTCAAATTCAATTAGGTAAATAATACAATGTATGCTGATACATTATAATATAAAGTTTATATTTTAATTAAACTTAATTATACATATTAGATACACATCAAACTATAGGATATAAGTGAAATACAAAATACAATTGAATATGATTTAAATGTAGGTTAAATTAAATATGTGATATTTAATTTTAGAAATTAATTAATTTGAGAATTAGTTAATTATATAATTTAATTTGAACTAATTTAATTAGTTGAATTAGAACGATGTTTATTTTAATGAAATTATTTATTAAATTAGATTTAATTCATTATTAATTAATTTTTAGGGGCATTTTTAAAAATAGCAAAATAAATTAAAATATTTAAAAATTATTGCAAAATTTTGGATTCTATCACTGATAGTCTTCTATCATCACTCTAGCATAACAACGAAGTTGTAAATATTTTGTAAAATATACTATTTTTTAAAAAAAAATCTAATTTTTATTCTAATTAATTATTAATGAATTGAATTAATAATTAGATTAAATAATATATATAGATATTTTAGAAAAGTAACTCTCCTACGTGGGAATTACTTCAAACATGGGATTCTTGTGGACGTTGGTCTCCATCTTCTTTTCTATGTTTTCTCTAAAGATCATCCTGTGTTTTATCTCTCTAGCTTTTCTTCTCAGTAAAAGTCCCCAATTTTCTAAAAGGTTCCCACCCAACCTCAATCGTAATTGCTCATAAGGAGATAGCTAAGTGGTGGTGTTCGTGACTCATTAGGTATTCAGAAACATCAATGTATGTAAGATTTCTTTTCTGATTTTTTTCTTTAAAATGCATGTTTATTTTATTAAACAATAGCCTTGTTCTCTGTATTTTTGTGAGTGCAAGGTATTTTCAAATCCCAATTAAAATTTAGTTTTGGATTCTGAAATTTTTATTTGCTGCGTAAAGGCTTCATCCCTGCAAGTTGTGGATGTTAGCTCATTAATATGGTAAAAATCCTCCCTCTATCAATGCAATTTCCTTTGTTATACTCACATTTCTCCTTCCTTGTGCATTTTAAATTCTCCAACAGTTGAGGTGTTGCTCTAGCTCTCCCTCCCCTCTCCGCTCATGCATTATTTTATAACGTTGGTGCCCTCTAATCGCTCCTCGATGATTCTTTATTCGAGCAACGTTTGATCATCCATGGTGAATATCGCAGAGATATTCGTTTTTCATATTCTGTGACGGTCATGTCGCCTTGAACCAAACCCATGAACTCGCTTCTCTTTGCATCACAGAAGGAATGAGGGTAGAACTTATTTTTGAAAGCCCGTCTGAATTCATCCCACACGTTGAGGCCTTCTTCGCCTGCCCTTGCTATGTGGAGAATCCACCAGTCATCTGTGCCATCTTGCAACAAGAACGTTGCTAATTTCACTTTTCTTTCTTCGCGACAGTCCATCACCCAAAAACATTTTTCTATCGAACTTAACCACTTCTCTCCGTTAGTCGGGTTAGTGGTTCCTGCAAAGGTCATTGCCCCCAACGCCTTTAGCCTCTCGATGCTAAATCTTTTGTTTTACTTCTGAGAGAGGCGATCAAACATGTCTTCCTCAGCTCTTCTCCCCATTGAATCGTGTGGGTTATTAGACACCTCACCTGACGCTCCCAGAAGCTGGAACATCTGTTGCCACTTGTCTAACTCGTCTTGGCCTTCCTCGTGATGCCATAGTTCCTATATTGCATTAATACATTAGACTCTCCTATCCATACATGACACTATATGCATGACTCTACTTGAACCGCTCCCAAGAATTTATGCTCAAATACCACTTGTCACGCCTCTCCTCTAAAGTCACTCCATGCGACCAAGTGGAGGCATGTCGCTTAGTCGCCTAACGCGCATCTCCCTACGAGATGACACGTTGAACGCCTAGTAAGCGGAACAACTTCTTAACTATAAAATTTAAACGCGAAATTTGGACTTGAATGAAATAAGAAAACTTCATTGATAAACAAATCGCAAGCGTACACTTGATTCTTAATAGACATGCCTTTAAAAATGAATTATAGACTAAAAAATGACTTAGACTCACCTCGCTTCTCCATGCTATAGTTGATAACGGTGACCAGTACTCAAATGATGCAATTAAAGAGCCATGGTAGACTATCTTTCACTACTTGGGGGGGGGGGGTGAAATAAAACAAAACGTTTGAAGGATTAGACGAAAACGCCTAGTGAATCAGATCTTTTATCAAGTACTTTAAATAAATCAAAATCACCTTATCGCACACATAATCATTTCTTAGAACATGCGTCATATCAAAATGTAAATCAACTATATCATACTTTATCGTGTAGTATGCTTTTCGCTACTAGGTGTTATTTTATAGGTCCATTATGCACAATAAATTACGTTTCTGTGTACTCTCTCCTTGTCTCGAGCGTATACTACACTATTTTACCAAGTTTTAGTCATGCAGAGAAATCCCAACGCACAGGAAAACATCATTAATTCTCTTACGCATAACGCGTCTTCCTATGCCAGATCACACAACAGGTATAAGACATCCCATACTAGATCACACAACAAGGTATGAGGCATCCCATACCAAATCACACAGTAGGGATGAGGCATCCCATACTAGATCACACAACAAGTAGGAGACATCCTAATCAAGATCAAACAACATGAATAAGACATTCTATTTTAAATCACACAGTAAGAATAGAGCATCTTATCTTAGGTCACACAACAAGGATAAGACATCATATTACATGGGATATAGAGATCATCTTCTTTCAACTTTAACAAATCTTGTGCATTATTCAGAAATCATCATTTCAAGACATAACGTCAATGTTAATCTCAAGCATTTAACATAATGCAACACCAGACTCAGAGAGGATGCTTTCACAACCATCCTTCTACTAGGTCATTCACACATACTCTTTTTCTACTTATAAGTCACTTACATTTTGAAGGTGGAAGAGCATAATGGAAAATCATATGGATCATGGTTTCAAAAGAATATATTAAGGATTCAACACATTTTAGAAACCCTTTTTCTTTGGAAAAATATTTGGTAAGAAGAATCACTCACAGTCACAATCGACTAGCTTCCTAAGCCAAAGTCTCCCTTACACTTATCTGAATCCTTGTCGGAAATGAGCTCTTTCCGCGTTTTGAATCCTTAGATACCTCTCTAGTTCTTTCTTAACACAATCGGGGTGAAAGAAACCTCAAATGACCTGAATTCCTCTATTTATAGATTTCTACGACGAGTTTTTCCATGTCGAAATGATTTCCCTAATCAGCAGCGAGAAGTGGCCCAATCTCAAAACGCCATGTGCCTCTGTCAATCCCTTATCCTGAACTCGAATATATATGATCCACGTAACAAAATGAAAAAATCCATGACATTGATCATTTTTAAAAAAAAGTTCAGGTTTATCCTTTCTCATCGTTGTATTTCTTCTCTTCTCTCTTTTTTACTGTGAATTTTTTTCTTTTCCTCATCTGAGATTTTTTTTTCTTTCAATCATCATTTTCTCTTCTTCTCCAATCTTTTTTCTTTCCATCGTCCTATTCTCTTGTTCTGCATTTTTTAAAAATAGTTTCGTTTGCTCTTCCTTTTCATATTTTTTCTTCTACAATTTTTCTTTTTCTTCCATCGTTTTTTTCTCTCCTTTTGCAAATTTTTTAATTTTTTTCAAACGGTTATTTAGTTGTTTTTATTTTCTTTCCATCGTCCTTTTCTCTCTTCAGCAATTTTTTTTCAAACTGTTATTTGGTTGTTTAAGATCGTATGCCAAATATAAAAAATCGTGAGCCAAATTTAAACAATAGTTTCCCATATCTAAACGACCGTTTTCCAAATATAAACGATCGTGTACCAAATTTTTTTGAAAAAAATCGTTGAGATTTGGCTATCCAAATTTAAATGATCAAACATAAACGATCGTGCAACAAATTTAAATAACCGTGTACCAAAGAATCTTGAAAAAAATTGTTGAGATTTGGCTACCCAAATTTAAACGATCAAATCTAAACGATCGTGTGCCAAATCTAAACGATCGTGTACCAAAGAATCTTGAAAAAAA